>VZRL01001586.1:166185-208797 GCA_013397895.1 Origma solitaria | reverse complement strand
CCGGGAGCGCGCGAGGCGGGGCCGCACCGCCCTGAGGGGACGGGACGGGGAGCGGCCGTGGGGGACCGCGGGGATTGGGCAGTGCTTCTCGCGGTGGGCTGGGTGCTTGCAATCTTCTCCTTCCCCCGTGAACGATGTCACAAAACCATTTCGGCTAGACAGCCCAAGATCATCGAGTTGAGTCTATGACCGAACACCGCCGTTTCACGTCCAGTCTTTGCTTAAACACCTCCCATTCAGTAAGCCAGGTGTGCCTTCGGGCAGGACAGACTAAGAATGGAAAGGAAAAGTAAAGTAACAACAACCAAGGGCTTGGGATAAACTTAGAGAGGCACAGCATGGAAACCCTGCTGTTGGACAAAGTGCCCAAAGGAGTCCACGAAAGTGGTGCTGAGCACCTTCCCCTCAGCAGCAGCTTTGTATCCCACCCTCACTTGCTCCTAGGCCCCGTGGGATAATCAAAGTCCTTCTACACTTTTTCTACCCTTCCATGAATAATTTAGATGCAACCTATTTTCCTCCATCTAATTCCTTACCTCCCTGGGACTGATCCCTCTTTTTATATGGCAGTGAAACCTAAGTCTCCTTTGTGGCCATAAGCTACAGAAGAGAGGCATTAATGTAAGAGCAGTGGGGAAAAAACAAACATGCCATTGAAATAGTTGTAAAAACGTTTTTTTAACAATTAGGATTGAACTAGGCTTTTAATTTTGTTAGTTTTATCCCTTTCTAGGTTGGTTATATTGCCTGAAAATACATTTGATTGGAAAAGCAATCAAGTTTTCTTCTCAGCAGAGACATAAGGCACCTGCTCTGTATAAGAGCTCCAACAGGAACAAGGCTCACTAATAGCAGAAACCTTGCTCTGGTGTTTGCAGATGAGTCTCTTCTCTCAATTTTACAAAGAAAAGTTCTGATCTACTTCACAGGTGTTAAAAAGGCTCAGGAAGAAAGAGTTGTCAGTGCTATTTCCCATTGTAGGGCTGAGCAAGAAGGTGGATTAATATGTGGAGAATATGGGAAGAAAAAGCTCATTTCCATATTAACTCAGATTGACATTTTATAAAGTTATTCTCAGTTTGGGTGACATTTCAGCTCTCCACTCATTTTAGTAGAATAAACGAAAATAGGTAAACTTGGTAAATTCAGAGTTTGTATTAAAAAGGAGGAAAGAGTAAACTGAAATCAAGTCCAAAATTAACTCCTGTTCTATGAACTACTACTCCCTGCCTCGTTTGTGATATAGTTAGATATAGATCTTTTTCATAAGGCTTTCAAATATTCATGGGGAGAAGTTGTGAGAGCAATGTCTTTTAGCTATACTGGCCCAAACCTTTCAACTCTGCTGCCACATATTGGGTCAATAACTGGCTGATAACAATATTTTTCACCCAAAGCTGTTCAGTTCCTCTAGTGTTTGCTGTTGTTGAAATGGCTCAGGTTGAAACAAAAAATTCAGCTTAGTTAATGAATTACAGCTTTAACCCATGAGCATCCCGGCATGTACACTTTCCATTTGGACACGCAGCTTGATATCCACAACTCTCAAAGCCACAAGCTCAGCAAATCCAAGGCAAGTTAAGACATATTTTACCTGCTCTTGCTGCCTTCTCTGCCAAGGGGCCAGGAGGATGCACCATAGCTCAAGAGACCTGCCAATTCCTCACCTGGGTTCAAAGAACACAGCTCAGAAGCAGAGCAGTGCCCGAGACAGCCGAGGCGCACAGGTCCTGGGACAGGATGGGGTTACTGAGCACCAGTGGTATCTTTGTGGTATCCTCTCCCAGGATGAAAGCAAGCTTTGTTCTTGCCACCAAGCTGGCGCTGTAAACAGCAGAAGCATTGAATCCTGTTTTCTGAGGGATGCACTCATGTGCAAGTTGGTGCAGTGCTCTGAGGTCTAACAAGGTGCGAGCCCAGGTGAATATTTCTCCATAGCAAAGCCAGTCTCAGCAGCTGTTCCCCACAGGAATCTCTGGTAGCACATCCAGGCTGAGGATGCTCCTGTTTCCCTCTCTCCCCTCAGGGAATGTGTTGGTAGTCTTTGCTCTCCACTAGCTGCCCAGCAATTTCCACAGCACATCAAAACCTTTTATCCTTGAAGGGTTCAGGACATATGTCTGCACATGTTTATCTCCACTTACAGAAGTGAAGGGCAGACTGCAAGAGTAGCTCAAATGCATGCAACCACATTCAGACTCTCAACATGTAGGACTGCATCAGTTCTGGGGAGGTCATGTCAAACTTTTGTAAAGTGGTTTCAAATTGAATTCATTTTGGTTTTTAATTCCCATCCATTGCTTCTTGTTCCACCTTCTTCTACTGGATTAAAGAGCTCTTACACAAAACAGCTTCTTCTTACTGTGGGAGCAGATGTCTGTTCTCAAAGCAAGGTGTACATACTTGAGGTGTTGTTTTTCTGTCCCTTTTGTTCCTTGCAACATAACCCAGCTGCACAACACACTTAACCAGAGGGCAGATCTTGTTTCAATCTAGTCTGTTATAAAGCAGGAAGGGAAAATAAAATAAAAAAGAAAAAATATTTTGATTTTCATTTGGTTGCTTTTAATAGAATAGGCATGGTATTTCTGGGAAATGTTTATGCTGGTATTTCAGGGGCAAGTCCCATGAAGAGTGAAGAAGAAAGCACCTCCTCAAGCAGTATAATTAGCTTATTAGCTACAATAAGTCGTTCTTCCACATGACTTTTCCTTTTATTTTTTAATAGCTTTTCAAGTGCACGGCTGCTTTTTATCCATGCAGCATGCAGCAGAGAAGGAGCCATCTGTGTTGGCTGTTAGGCAAAATAAGAAGTAATTACCAAAGCTAGTTTTGATTTAGCAGTGTTACAAATGGATCACAGTTTTCAGGCCTATGTTTTACTACTGAAATTATTTCAAGCCTTGACTAGAATTATTCTGCTCTTATCTGCCCACAGCCAAGCACCTGAATCTATATTTAAGCACCTGCAATCTATTCTGATTTTCAGGGCACACAGCATGTACTGTTCCCTCTGCTGTTCAAGGAATTTGTACAGGCTCAGTTTCTCTGAAAATTTAGGCAGTGAAACCCAGAGAGAGGCTTATGCAATCACATTTGCAGGATCAAGCTTCTGTGTTATTCCTTTGTTGTGGATGTCTCTTCTTCACCCCCACCCCACCCCCTAAAAAACACCAGAAAAAAGAGAGAAAGCCCTGTTTCTTGGAGGAAACCTTATGATTCACGTGCAGCATTTCAGTAGCCTGTGATATCTCTACACCTAGAGACCACGTTTCAGTGTTCCATCTGGCAAAGCTGTTCACATCAGGGGACAAGGAAAAATTCTCAAAATGAGCATTAAAAATTTCCATGTGGCTGTGGATGCCAGGCTGAAACCTGCTTTTCCTGTAGCCAAATCCATGAGGAGTACTCGCAGCTTCCCATGGTGCCACCCCACTCTCCATTGAGACAGAAATCAGGAACAGACTCTTTTTAATGGACAGTAAGGTGGGACCTGGAGACCATGTGGCCTTCTGGAGAGCAACAAACCAAACCTTCTGGAAACAAGCAGAAAAATGCTGTGTCTGCTGTACAAGCTGATCATTGGAGGCTGTTACTGCACACCCCTGAACTGCCCCATCTACCCCAGCAGCTTCTCAGCTGCAGCAGTGACTTCTACCAGTCCAGGCTGCATTTCATCCTCAACAGTTCCTCACTGGGCAAGAGGGGAAAGATCCAGGGATGTTACACATGGTGTTTTGATGATATATTCCTATTAGAATGAACAGCACTAAGCTGTCTCATGCCCTTGGGTTCCCTGGGATGTTGCCCAGATGAGTAACAACTCTTTGGCCAATTTTCTGGATGCTGCAGTTTTATCCCATGACACTGGATGTGCTACATCTCTCTGAGCTGTCTAGAGGTTTAGGCAGTATTTGTGCATAGATAAAATCTTGGGGCCAGGGATGAGAAACACTCTCAGAAAGTCCATTTGACAAGTGAGGGTTGATAACTTCATCCTGCCCAAGTGGGTTCTTCAGACATGAGAGGTGCTGCTGTACAAGTGATCAGCACCAAAGAGGGAGGCTCTCAGACTCTTTTGTGCTTGTGCAGGAGAAGGAGCTTCTTTAATCCTCCTATTGCTATGGGCTTGTTACAAGATAGTGTAATATAAAAGTGTCTGTGAGTTTTAATGAATTTGTAAGTCATAGTACAAAAGGGGTGTATTGGGGAGAAAATTGTTGTGACTGCTGGAAACAGAAGTGGGAAGATGATTTTCCCTCTGAGTCATAACATTTTCAAGTACAGAATCCCATTTTCATCTCATTGTGTTCCTGATCTATTTAGGTATTTATTTTTGCATCAGGGACCAGTAATACCCAGGAGATTGCTGCTGGAGGATTACCCAAGTGGCAGTGAAGCTTCTCCTTTTAACACAGGCTGAAGAGTCATACAAGTTGAAGAATCCTGAAAATATGGATCTTCTTTCCTCATGATTATTGTACCTGGGAGTTGTTAAATGAATACCACCACTTGCTAAATGTGGAGTAACCTGTCTCCAGCAGACAGCACCTGGAGCCAACTGTTCGCAAGAAAAGCCCTACAATCCAGGATTCCTACAAAGTCCCAAAATTCCTTCAAGTTTTCCACAAAACACATGATTTGGGAGAACAAGTGCCAAATACTTTTAAGAGCAGCAGTTGTGGAGCTGCTGTACTATCTAGTGGGTATCTTCTGAACAGTACTGTCCCAGCTGTTCTTGTTACTGCTGAGGAACTTGTGGCTGGCCCCACTGGTGAGCCAGCTTGGATGGGTGAAAGGTTGGGTGAGCTCAGGCATTGGGAGAGACCGGAGATGATGGGGCAGGCAAAGTGTGGCCAGCACTGAGTGACACAGGCAGTGAGTCCTGCCCTATTGGTGTCAGTAGCAGATGACATCACCTGGAATCTCCAAAGCATAAATGTAAGGTGCCTCATTGGAGATGAATGGATTGTGTTCCACTGAAACCCTCAAGAAATTTGAGGGCAGACCATACTTTTGTTTCCCCCACAGTCACCTCCACAGCAGGAAATTCTCCTGTGTGAAAGACCTCATGGTGGTGCTCTGTTCTCCATGCAGACGTGGCATTTCAGCTCTGACTCAGGATCTTGTTACAACAGGGACCTGAATGCTGCACTCTTGCTTCAGGGTTTTCTTGATATTTATGAGTCGTTTGTCCTTCCTTTCCCAGGGAACCTGGCTGACCAGGCTGTGTTAGCAAAGCCATCGCTCCCCAGAAAGTAAAAGTTGCACATGTGGAAAAGAAGCACTCTTGTTGCTAGTTGTGAAAGTCTTTTGAGTCATACTAGCTCAGTTACAAAAGAGTGAACAAGGAATTGTGAGTGTTTTAAGTGTTATTAACCCAGCCTAGTGTTATTAACCCATCTCATCCCTTTCTGATCCTGAGTGGATTCATGGTGATCTTCCAGCGTGGACAGATTTTGAACCCTTGGAAACAACAGGTTCTAATTGTCTCCTTTTTCACTCTTCCCAAGCCTTCTCTTACATTTTACAAACTTACACCACGAGAGGAGGAATATCTCAGCCTAGATAATGTCATCGTTATTGTGAGCATTTATCCAGGACTGTCTAGCCTTAGCTTGGGCAGGTTTAAACCCAGGAGCCACCACTCAGACCAGAAAACCCTCCACCACCATTCCGTATCCCAACCCCACTGGGCTGCCAGTGGAGCTCCTGCCAGGGTAGGTCAGCCTTGATCCCTGCCTATGCCTGGCCAAAGGCAGTTTGCTTCACTGGCTGAACCAAGCCCTCTCCATGTCCTATCCCTGTGGCACTGGGACAGCAGCCAATATGTTCCACAAAGACCTTTCTCTCCCATCCAAAGCTATTCCTAAATTCCTCAATGGCTGCAGATATTGCCTAGTGCAGTCTCTCTCATGCCAGCCTCTATGTGACCTGGTGACCAGCACCACAGCCTTTTGTTCAGTCCCAAAGGAAATGTTGGCTGCAGAGACAAAAAACAAAATGCTGGCAGTAGCACATCTGCCTTTTACCCAAAGAACCAAGGAATTCTGCACAGGGACAGATGAGTCCCAAACACCTGGCAGGCAGCTGAGCAGATGAGTCATTTGAGGAGCTGGGCCTAACAAGTGATATGTGCATATTTAATGTATCCCAGGGATGTTTGTTGAAGCTCTGGGAGCCTCACAGGCACTCTTCAGCCTCCTGAAAGGAGAAGTTCAACTTCTCAGCACTTTCTGCTTCTTAAATATCTCTGCTGTGCTCAGGCATTAAACTCTCTGGGCTGGGAGGCACTCAGATTAGGGCTGTCTTAATACAGATGAATCAGGGAAGAATGAAGTACACCAGGCTTATTAATGTTTCTTTAATTAGTAACAGAACAAGTATGTCTGGACTCTGATTATTTTACACAGAAAATATTGGAATGATGTGTCAGGTGATTTTGTGTCCATTTTGCTCTGTTTTATTTCCATGTAAAAATATACATCTGGTACACAAGATTAAAAAAAAATAGATTTTCACAACAAAATAAGTGCTTTGAGCACTAAAAATTCAGTTGTGCACTTTAATGTTGGCCTAGATATTTGCATTTTCTAGCCACATCCCCTCCCTATCCCAAAAATGGGCAAACCCCAGATTATAAATACTATCTGTGTCAGATATAGAAAACTTTCCCAGAAAAAGTGCAGGAAACACAAATGTAACAATTCTGTGGCTCAGACAAATTGATTTTTACTCCCCCAAACCAGAAAAAAAAGAAAAATATTTTTGTCACAATTAAAATGGCACAGGGAACACAACACTAAGTATCAGGCACTGAAAGCAGAAAGGGAGGAAATTTTGAGACATGGTATCTTTCAGGGGAGTAATGGCACAGACCAGGTAGCAATAGTATGCTTGCAGATGGTCAAAAAGGTTTAAGAATCACAGAAAAATATTGGGTTGGCAGGGAACCTCAAGAACAGAGTAGAGGAGATGTCTCTATGAGTCCTTCTTCACCTGCTGTAAGGTTGGGTAACGGAAACCAACAATTTCTACAGCCAACATCTTGAGCCAAGACAGCATATCAGGAAATGCTGATATGCTGAAAATGTTGTTTTCTGGCAACAGTTTCTTTCCACCAGTTTCTGAGACTTTCTCAGGTAGACTGTGCTGATCACACTCAATAGTGACCTAGTTCACATCCTCGGTCTGGGGCCACTTGCCATTAGTCCAAGCATGTTGGATGCATCTTAGAACATCATCAAGTCCCCTCTTCCAAATGTGAAAAATCCCTTGAAGGGACAAATGATCCCTTTGGTAAAGCATGAATTAGGACAGAAGGAGACATTCATAGCTCATGGTTAAAAACCGCACATCAACAACTAGACGCATGAAGGCAGTGGGATGAAATGCCACCAGCTTTGCAGGGCTGATCTCAGGTGTTATCACAAACCCACTGCACATGGGAAAGGCAACAGGCGTTACCTGCTAGCCAACATCACACCTGCTCACAGGGCAGGAATTGCTAATAAAATATTTGGAGATCAATATAGCTGAGGACAAAATGAAGAAAGGTTGCTGAAAATTTGATATCAGACATGGGATTGAGTCTTAAAAATCCAAGTGTGCAAAAGAAAGCCAGACTTGCCTTGTTCTCCAGTGAGTCAGTGGCTTTCTAAAACAAGAACCATACAACAGAGACTGGGATCTATTAAAAGAAGAAAAACCTGTCCAGAGGTTCTTGGAAAACTTAGGAGTCAGCCCTAGCCTGAAGAGGCTCTTCTGCAGTGTTCGTAGTTCAGTGAGTTGGAATGCCCAGAGCAAGTCCTTGGGAGGAGGTGTCCCACCACAGGGTGTCTTGTCCCACCGGACTCTGAATGAGCCAGCTGAGTTTGCCTGCCAGAAGGCTTCAGTGGCAAATTCGTTCTGTCATTTCTTTCTGCATTGAAGGGGAAGAGAAAAGAAAGAGACAATAAGTGCAAAAGACAGGTTTGAGTAGCATGATGTGTCAGGCAGTTTGGGAGGTGTCCAAAACCAACCCAGGGAAGCAACTGTGGGAGTCTCGGGGAGCCTTTTTCTATTTCCCATGACAGCCCTCCTGGGAACTCAGCTGCCTCAGCAGCTCCATCCTGGCACTCTCCCCAGTCTCTGAGGCACAAGGTTATTTTGGCTGTGCCATATCCTTGAGAGCAGTCCAAGGAAAGAGCTTTGGCTGAGATGTTGAAAGAGGAAGGTCCTGCTCCTGGCTCAGCTGCAGAGCAGCCAGACAAGGTGATGCCACTCTCAGAGCCTCTCTTTGCACCTGCCTTGGGAGATGGGACATGGAGCTGCTCCCAGTCCTCACTCCAGGAGCTGACCACAGCTCACCCAGGGGACCTGTGGTTTCAGCAAGAGATGCAATGTAAATGAGTGCTAATAACAGAGGCCACAGGAAACCTCCAGCGAGACCAAGCTCTGTTTAGGGTACCAGACTGTTTTCTTTAGCCAGAATGGCATCGTGCCAGCTACATTAGGAAGGTATCCAGCTTTCAGCTGGCGGAAGATGGTATTGGTCCTCGCCTTAAAAAGCTCAACTAATATCTTGTAAATCCTGCGGTGAGGAAAGTGTGATTCTGGCTCATCAGGTTCGTGGCTTGTGAATCTGTGTGTGCCCACAGGTCCCCTCATGCACCCCAGAGGAAGGTTTGAACATTAAAATGTACTCCTAAAATAGATCTGAGGTAGGACTGGTCTGTGGAGAAAGAGGAATGCAACTCTGAAAAAAGAAGAACTATGAAAGTAGGATGACCCTTGAGCAACCCTATGAAAGGCCCTGTAGTGATATAACCAAGGGAGACAGAAGCAGCAAGCTCTGCTCCTCAGTGCTGAGGACTTTGTTTTTCAAATCCATTGGGGACAGTAGCAAAGAGAGCACTTTTCTGTAGGAGTAACATGAAATATCACTCAAGTGCAGAACCTGGACATCAAATGAAAAGTTGATGCTCTGCTACAAAATCACATTGCAAACAGGAAATATTTGCAAACATCTTGGAAGGAAAAGAAGACGGTGAGAGGACTGTGAACATCCTCTTGCAACAGCCTTGAGCCCACCCCACTAGCACAACACCAGGCACAAAACCAGCCACGAACAGGAGGAGTTGCAGTGACTTATCACCAGCGAGCTCCTCAGATTGGCCCCAAATGTCCAAGGCACTCCTCACATTCAGGAAATCCCCACAGCTCTGCCTTAGTGTGTAACCAGCTGGACCCCTGCCAGCACTGCAGCCCAGCACCACGACCTGCCCTGGTCAAGGACACAAGTGCATGGCTTCTCTCTGCCCCCATGTTCCTTGATGTATTAACAGAGTGAATCACTGCCTTTCGCTAGTTCTGCCATACAAAGGATCTCATTTTCAGTTCCCAACATTTGCTGCTAAGAAATCACATCCCACAGAAGCTTGACAAAAGGAAAATTGAAGCAGCAAAGGGAGATTCAGCCAGAGGAAAGCTTAGAAGTCTGTCATGGGATTTATGGGGACTAACTAAATGCAAGGTTAGGACAGCAATCTGGGCTCATGAGGCAGCCTGGCTGCAGGACACTGTCATGCACACCTATAGCAACTCACTGCCTGAGGGAAGGAGGCCCTTCCTCCTCCCTGGTCCTTCCTCCCAATCTGTGGTTGGGTCTGCTTGAGGCTTGGATGCCAGGCAATGAGACACAGATAGGCTAGGGGCAAGTATGTCTCATTTCCTTGTAGTTTACCACTGGTTGCAACACAGGGAAAAAATCTGTTCACCTTAGATTCATGCAGACCCATCAATCATCTCATGTTGCATGTGAGTCACTGGAACTGAAAGCCTATTTAGCAATGTCAGCCTCTGCTTTGGCTACCGGGGTTAATTATTCACATTAGCAAGCAGCCGTCCAAGGGGATGACACCATTATGGTATAGCAATGCTGAATAGGTTTGTCATGAGAAACATAGAGTGGACTGATGATGAGCTGCCATATTCTAGAGCTGAGGGCCATTGTGACAATATATGTCACAACACAGTTCTACAAAATAATTAAAGTCGATACTGTTGTCATTCAAGTCTCCCCTGATTAGATCATCCTCTCTCCATACCCCAAAATCATGATCAGAGCAGATAGGCAGCAAATTGAGTGAGACAAATGAAAGCAGAGGAGTGAAGGGCTTAGCACTTAGAGGCAGGGGTGTCTCCCCTACCTGCAGATCCTAAGCAAGCAGCTGGGACTCTCCTCAGCTCTTTCTCAGATTATATCCTCTTGGTCTTCCTTGACTCTCTGTTGCTGGATGTTGCCTTTTCTGCAACCCAGTCCTCATCACAGCATGCAAACTACTGCGTTTCCTATTAATTCTTCTGCCACTGCAACATGTCCTCCCTAGGTCAGACCACACTCAGCCTTGCCTGTGACAAACTTGCTTCTCTTACAAACCAGCTACGTGCATTTTCTAGTTTATGTGCCCGGGGCTATCTGGCCTCTGCTTCTCACCAATCCTGCTTTTCTCAAGGACTCTCACCTTCTGCCTGGCTAATTGCTTCCCAAGGGAGGCTGTGGGGAAACTGAGAGCTCCAGTGAGGCCTCTCCAGCATGGCTTGATAGCTGTTGTCTAAAGCTTTGTGTCTTCTTGGGGCTTGCCTTCCCTGCAGCCTCACTGTAATTCACACTAGGATCTCAAGCAGGGAATGCTAAAAGAAAAACTGTGGAGAAGAGGCTTTGGCTCAAATCTGACTCCTGAAAGCCATGTGGGCACAACTGGCTGGAAACACTTTGATGTGCAAATTGCACTAAAGCTACCAAGTCAGTATGGAGGGAGAATACCCTGTGGTGGCCCTGAGGGTACTGACATTCACAGAAACAACACCAGAGGCAAAGGTTAAGAAAAGGTAAATGGTTTGCTTGGTGCTGCTGAGAATTTCTCTCTCCTAGCACTAAGGCTGACAGTCCCAGGACAGTAAATACAACTGTGTGTCTGAGGTAGGGTGGCCAAAAAAGTCCAGAAAGGGTCACTGCGCTGCTCAGAGTCCAGACCCAACCCGAACCTACCAGTGCTGTGTCCAGCCCACACCACTCTCACCATCCACCTCCCCATCCCAGGAGCATCCTTACCAAAGGCTCCAGCTCCCGATGGTCAATGAGGCTGAACTCCCTGATGAAATAGTAAAAGTGCTTGTAGCAGGTGTTGACGTGAGCCTCAGCACCCATGTTGATGATGCTGTCAAAGTGGTGGATGTAGACATGGACAAAGACACGGAAGAGGCGGGTAAGGATCTTGGTGCAAACTTGCTGGAACTGTTTGGGGAAGGGAACACCTGCAAAGCAGAAGCAAATTGGAAGCCATTTGAATATTTCCCAAAAAACCCCAGTAAGCACTTAAATACCTCTGTCCTGCTTGACAGGCAGTCATAGATGACAAGGAAGGACACCCTTGGCTAATGTCAAGAATGACAGCTACACTGGGCAGTGTGCCATTGAGCTCTTCCCACATATTCCCTCATTGCCCAGCTAGCAACTTCACACAGGCATGGGCTGGAGATTTGGAGAGTTGCCCTAGGAGAGAAAATTTCTCATCCATTTGAGGAGGCCACAGGTCTCCACATCTGGCTAAATCCAGAGTAATCTGGCCGAAGATCCTTCTGCCCTCTCTCCCAGCCTTTCCCTTATAAGCTTTTGCAGGCGCAGCGTAAGTCAAATTGCATTTACCCAGGTCCATGAACAACACCAAAACACCTCCCAGTAGAAAACACACCTTTCTCTGAACCCAAAAGCTTGGTTCATACTATTTTTCTTCCTCCTCACACCCTCAAACATCACTTCTGATGCATCAACAGAAGTGGGTGGGGTTTCTACCTTTTTCTGGATCCTTATTTCAATAAAATGTCTCATTAAATCAGGAAGAAAACTGCCCATCTTAATGACATTTGGGTTTTAATTTCACTGCACCTGTATGATCCTGAGATGTCCTCATAGGATGGTGAAGAATGGGACCCACCACACATGGCTCCATACTTTCAGCTTTTTCCTGCACAAGGACACAGTGTGGGATATTTCCATCCTTGTCAAAATACGCTGCTATCACAGTGAAAATCTCAGGGGTGTGATACCATCAGTGCCAGCAACCTTGGGATAAATCTCTAAAGGAAACATGCCTTTGAAACGCTAAACTTTTTGGAGGGCTTTTTGTGAGGAGGAGAATGAAACAACTGATATTTCTTTTCCTGAAGCTTCTTCCTCTCCCCAGAGCAATTCAATGCAAATACACAAAGAACAAAATAAAAGCCTTCCTTCCCACGGTTGTACCAGCCTCCTCCCTTAGCTTCTTATTAATGCAACACATAACCTCTTGAAAATCCTTCCAAACAAACTCTGCTCAACCATGGCCAGCTCACACATTTCGTGCCAGGGAAAGAATCAGCAAATCTCTTAGCTAAAAAATTTAAAATGGTAATTTTATCTTTGAATCTTTCTCATCAGCCTTGCTAGGCAATTAAAACTGATTTTCCCAAAGGCTCCTGGCAGTTTTGTTTCCCAGCAGCAGTGCTGAGCCCCTCTTTTCTGTGGGTGGCAAACACAAAGGTTCCATCCTTCTGACATCACATGTGGAGCCTGTTTTCAATCACCAGAGTTGAGCAGGTGTTGGGTTTGAAACTCATAAAAGAAAATTATTTTTGGTCCAAAGCAGAGTCATCCTGAGCACAGCCCAGTCTCCCTTTCCTGCATGCACAGTGTCGGAGCAGTGGGCAGGGCTGAAACATCTGCACTCGTGCCACATCTGCATGTCCCAGCCACCATTTGGAGGAGGACACAGATCTTGGCTCAGCATCACACAGAGAGGTTTTGTGACTGATTCGTGGCCACTGCTCTGCAAAACCACGAGCACACTGCAGCCCCAGGGCTGCTCCCAAAGCAAGGACCTCAGCATAAGCTGTTTCACTGCCAGCTGTGACAGATCCCATTAGGACTTTCTGGGAAAAGTGTTCACATCTGACAAAGTACAACCAGGCTGTTCCTATGCCAACACCTTAGAGATGGTACTGGAGATTTGCTTCTGCCCAGCAGTCCTGGCTACAGAGCTCTCCTTGCCTCCTAGTCTGACACAGGCAGGGATCAGAGAGATCTCCACATTCCCCTGCAGTCAGGAGGGACACAGCGCTTTATCAGTGGCTTCATTTGAGCACTGAGTGAGGATTTGCTGGGCAAATAAAAGCTAGAATCACCCAGCTGGGGATGCAGACATGCCATTAACGTGGCCCCTGCAGACCAGCTTTAAAAAACTGGTCAAGAAATATTTTTTTAAATAAAGCTCATCACAGCAAATAATTTCTGGTGAATGCACATTTCTGGGCTGTGGCTGGGGAATACACACTGTTCAGAACAGCCTGGCCCTGGGACCAGAGGTGAGCAGCTGGGACCTCAGCAAGGTGCTTGGGGGCAGACAGGAATGCATTTACTGCCTCCAGTTTGTCACCAGTCCCAGGCACCAATTGCCTCTCCAGTCAAAGCAGGCAGTGAGGGAGAAATCAGCCCTAACCATCCCTGGGAATTTATTGCCAAACTGCAAAGAGTGATAGTGAAGGAAAGCAGCAACACTCAGCCCAGTCCTGAGCTGAGAAGGAAATAAGATCAGAGAGTGAATGGCAGATCAAACAGATCTCAGGCTCCCAGAGCTGATAGCATCTATGGTGCAGTTACTACTGCCAGATGAGCCACCTCCAGACATGGCAGATGGTGACAAGTGGCTTTCCACAGCATTTGTCCTGAGGTTAGCCAGGAACTGTCTTGTCTTACACATCTGTCACCAGCAAGTCCTCATAGACATGCTGGCAGCTGAGAGACTTAGAGGGGAGACACCTCCAAAAGCAGCTTTTGCATCAGGGAACAGAGATTTAGCGTAAATCAAAGAATAATTTGGGTTAGAAGGAATCTTTGAAAGCTATCTAATGAAAATCTCATGGCCATCAGCAGCTGTGGGATCTGCAGAACTCCTATACCTAATGATGTATGGAAAGATACCATCAAGCTGCCAGGACCTCCAAGCTTCGGACTACTCAACCACTGTGTTTCACGTGAACCAGGAGCATCGGAAGCTCCCGGGAGGTGCAGCTGAGCTGCCCTTCTTTGTGTCCATCACCAGGTGTCAGTGTGTGGCTGTCCCCTCCAGACATGGCCAGGCTGTGGTGGTGGCTGCCTGGATTTCTACAGGTCACCCTACACCCTACACCACAACACACTATGGTCCTTTGGGACCAGGGATCACTCGGGTCTGGCTCTGACTCTTTCTCCCTGCAACACCCCTGTCGCTTGCACATCTGCCCAGGGAGGCACAGCAGGTCCTGCTTTGTCCCCCCGTGCTGCAGGCATGTGTGTCTCCTGTGCCAGGACTCTCGACACAGGCTACAGATGCTTGACTGGACCTGCATCTGGCGCAGGGCTCTGTGCCAGCTGATCAAAGCACTTCCCCTCGGGAAGGAAGGAGGGCGGATATGTGATACGCAGATTGCCTCTGCCAGCAGCGGTGCCTTGCTGCCAATCTCCAGTGACTTGGAAAGCAACCCACAGCAGCCTCAGCAGGCACTGGCCGTGCTGGTGAGGAGCTGGAGAAATTCCCCATTCCCTTGCCCAAAGCTGAAAGAAAAGGGCTCTGCAGTAAAGGCTCTGAGAGCAGCAGAAAGATCCAGCATAAATCTGGCTTGCCCCGGGTCAGGGCTGCTGGCGCAGCGGATGTCCAGCAGACAACGCATGTGACATCCTCTCCAGCACGTGAGGGGACACAGGACAGGCTGTGCCTCCTCCCTGCAGCCAGGCACGCACTGCAGCCAGCACGTCCCAGCAAGGGGAAAGCCGTGGGACAGGGATCTCTGGCCACACGTACCCATCCTGCCCTTGCAGGTGTTTTCCTTTACACTGAGCAGCCACACAAGGTCAGCTCTTCTATTCCATGCCTCATCACGGGCTGCACACAGACCAGCCAGCATTGGGGAACACCACCTGTCCCAGGGCAGAGACAGCCAATTCCAGGAGCAGTGGAGCAGAGCAGCCATCCACAGCACAGGAAAAGGGAAAACTTTACCCCTGCTCCAAGCCTGGGCAAAAGCTGTAAGTACAGCAGGTACAATTTCACTCCAAGCAGTGTCACTCACAGCCCTGAAATGAATTGGCACCTTTAGTTTGTCTTGGATGTTTTGCTTGAAAATCCCAAGACATGATTTAAAGCTCCAAGGAATGTGTTTTCCTCACTCTGTGCTGATTGCTTCAAAACATAAGGAAACTATGTGTAAAAGGAAATGAAAATGAGAGGTAACAAAGTGCCTGTGCTTATGGTAAGGGACTGCCAATGGGTTCTGGATCTTTCCTGCCATCTCCTATCCCTAACACTTGTGCACCAGCCAGTTTAATTTTTTCATGATGAATCAGTACTGGGAAGCTATTTTGCTTCTTGGCAATTGTATTTTTTTCCTCTGCAAATGCAGTAATTCAGTGAACTTTGTGATGAATAGTTGTTGTTATTTCTCAATTTCATTTTGGCCACCGTGGTGTTCGGTGATTCATTTTTCCTAAAAATAAGCCTTTAAAGCCCTGTTTAAAACTAATGGCGTGATGGCAGCTGCAAGCTGGTGTGGTATTAATTTTGGAAGAAAAAAAGCAGGCAAAAAAACCCCAATTTATGTAAAAAGAGCCAACTGAGAGAACACCAATAATTAGCTGAATTCTGCACATTTTTCTCCTGTTGTTATGGCAAGAAAGTATCGGATAATTTCACACCAGGTTTTCTCTGGTTTTTATAATTGTTTTGGGACCATGCTTGAATGACAGACTTGAGTTTTGAGAAGCTTTCCAAGAACTGCTCCAAAACCTCCTGTGGCTGGTGCTCTGTGGAGCCGCAGGCAAATCTGGCAGAGAGCGCGGGGTGTTTCCGGCGCTGGGCCTGCTCCAAACCCTTCGTCTGCACTGATTTATGAATGGGGAGGTTTCAGCAGCCACGATGGTGCTGATGGAGGACACCTGGCCCTGTGCAACCAGCAGCCTGATGCTGGGCTGACCAGTGCAGACACAGCCATGGTCCCCAAAACCCCACCCAGCCAACCTTCCTCCTCAGCAGCAGCTCCCTAAAACCAGGCACCACAGGGCAGAACAATTACTGGGAGGAGATGATATTTTCCAGGTGATAATTTGTTCATGTGGCAACTCACTGAATAAATCTACTGATATAGTTTTACCAGCTGGTGAAAGTACACCTGTAGAATCATTTATTCTTCTCCCTGCCTGGGAAAAATGCTTACTCTCCATTTAAATGTATTTTTCAGGACAGATACATTGGTTGGAAGAGTGGAAACAAAGCACTAGCACACACAAAATGATATGGGTTGTCTGGGAAAGCTGCTGCTTCGGTAGATTTATAGCCATCAGGCTGGCAGAGCTCACCCCATGCAGGGATTTGTCTCATCTTAACTGGCTGACAAACAGGTTCCTCCCCCAGAGAAAGCATTAGACAGTGGGATGGAGCCCTGCAGATGGATTCCCCTGGGCATGGGGAAGACACAGCATTCCCCCCAACCCTTGCTGTGGTACGCAGGGGGCTTGGCAGCCCCCCCCAGACCTGTTCATAATCTCCACTATAGGGATTTTCTACTGGTGCCATCCGAAAGGTGCAGCACAAGCTGCGGCAGAGCTGGCACAAGCTCTGCATCATGCAGCTTGGCTAAACCAAAGGTGTTTGTCACTCTGCTCTCCCCCCACTTCTGACATGTACTGAAGGAGCAGATGCTTTAGTGGTGCAAATCAGCCCAGCTCTGCTCTGGTCACCGGAGCTGTGACCATTTACTGCAGCCAAGGTCTCCCGTGTGATGCCTAAGGACCCTGTGAGCCCACAAGCCAGTGAACCATCTCTGCTCATTTCCAGCTGAGCCTCTCACCCCAGGGTGACAGATTTCCCCCCACTCCCAACCCATGAACTGTCAGCAACCTACAAGCAATCCCTGCTGAATCATGTGCTGCTTTGGGCTGTGTAGCTCTTGGATGGAGGAGGATGCTGAGGTTAGCCTCGGGCAATGTTAGTGAGTTTGGGGAACACTTGCTGTTTCTAAGAAAAACAAATTTAGAAAAAAGAAAAGTCTGTTTTGTCTGCGGTCAGGTGGCCTTAGCCAGGGAAATCTTTGTGCTGGGACAGCTTTACTGCACATGGCAAAAGGGGGCCAGGAGGGAAAGCTGAGATGCACAAAGTTCATGAAATACCAACTGAAACAGTGGGCAGCTGTACCCAGGGACTTCTCCAGTACAAGCAGAAGTGAAATGAAGCTTCACACACAATCCCATCTCTGCTGCTAACATCCAAGAGCTTCACCACAACTCCATAGCATGTCATTTGTAATTTTCCCCCATCACCTCATCAAACTCCTCTCCCCTCCTTAAAACAGCTCACATCTCCTCTGTGTCCTCTCAGTGCCTTATTCCCCTTGTCCTGGGTCTTTTCCGAAGGTCTTTTCCTTTGCCAAACACCTCCATCTTCTGAAATACCAGAGCTGCCAAACCATTATGCAGTGAAAAGGAAAGCCGGTGAAAGGCAGATAATTGGGGGCACATTGATGACAAAGTGCCACCAGCTCCCTGCCTCCCCCAACATCCTTTCCTGTGTTTTAGAGTGCAACCTCAGCCTGAGCTCCCTTTCTCGTGTGTGACACCAGAACCACCAAGACATGCTGACACGGGGACTGAAGTCATTCAGGGGATGCAAGGGTCCCCACAATAAAGGGGCTTGGAAAAGGGAACCCAGGAACAACCTTGGAAGAGAAAAAAATGGATTTGACCCATGTGGAGCTCACCCAGAACTGCCCCCACACTGAAATGAAAGGAGAAGTGGAAACCAGAGGCATCAGCCATCCCTTCCCACATCAGGCTGTGCTACAACTCAGAGGGAGAAGTGCCAGAAATGAGGTGAAAACCACCAGGGCCATGACTGTTATTAGGCTTTCGCACCTCAGAGAGAGATGTGGGAGAGCAGAGGGTGCTGCAAGGTCCCTCCCGTGGCTGCCACTGCTTTCTGCGGTGTTAAGACACCCTGTACACCTTTACTTCCCAGAGCAGTTTTCAAGAGGCATTACATCCCAAATCCCACCTGAAAGGCATGAAATTGGATCAGGACACTCTCCTTTCTGGCTGGAGGGAAAACAGTAAATCCACATCTGTGCCTCTGCTTTTCATGGCATGCAGATCATCTCCTTGGGGACAAGCCACCTCAGGAAGAGGAAGACTTACCCTGCTCCATGTGGCTGCCATCTCACCCCTCGGCAGCAGCAAGCCTGTCCAGACAGAACGGACAGGGACTTTGCTGTCCCCAGCAGAGCTGGGACTGCTGGCCCCAAGTGTCCTGTACTGACACTGCCAGCCAGACACAGTCTGGAATGCACGGACACCACTGAGCCCATCTTTCTGAGGGAAAGATGCTTCCATAGCACAGCGAATCTCAGGGACTCCCTCTCCCACACACCCCAAAAGCATCCTGCCTGTCCTCTGGCATGAGGATGTGGCACTGTGCTGCCCTGCCTGCCCCAGACTACCTGCAATGGGAAGAAGGCAGTGAGAGCCTGCAGGTCCTGGCTTCAGGGAGTTGTCCCACACTAACTCCAGCCAAAGCCAGAGTAGCCAGATCAGATCAGATCAGATTAGATCAGATCAGGGGTCTGGGGCAGTCACCCCATCCCAAAGCCAAAACAGTTTGGCACAACCAGGCTGCAGGCACTTCCTCCCCTCTTGCAGAGACCCACAACCACTCTCAGACTCCAAGGGCCGGAGACTTTACTTAAAAAGACACACAACTACATGTACAGCACAGCCAAATGGGGCTACAACAGAGAGTAATGCCAGTAATCCCACACAGACCATTTTCTTCAATGTTTCCCAGCATATTCATGAAAATCTTGATCATAAAATGCACTGATTTCATACAGCTCTGTCTGCTTGGCAAAACAAAAAAGGTCAAGCAGACATGCAAAACCATGCCTTTCCCCAACAAGATCCTTAAATCTTTTTTTTACATTCAAGTAGTTTCATGTTCCATCTGAAAAACAACCACTCCAAGGCACGACCTGAGACTCTGGAAGACCCATTAGCTCCAACCCTTGAACTCGTCTCCCCAAATGACAAAAAAGCAGTTAAGTAGCAGCTAATATCAGCCTTGGCAACTGCTGAGCATTGCAGGTCAGCGGCAGTGGGGTTAGTCTGCAAGCTGTGCTGTCTTTGGCAGCTGCTGCAAGCTCCTAAGGCCAAACGTTTTGAAGAGGTGTATTATACACCCTGGGCCTTGGCAGTGGAAAGGCCACATCCTGGGGACAGGCATCTCTGCTCAAGCAGTGCCTCAGCTAGGTAGCACAATGTGATGCATAATCTGGACTGAGATGGAAAGGGGCTGAAGAGTGAAGCAGCAAGACTGGACAAGGGTTGGACCTTAGGACCATGAACCTACGTGGAAAACCAGGAAGAAACTGAGTTGATAGTTGAGAGAAGAACGGCGATGTGAGGACCACCTCTAACCAGCCCTGCAGCTCAACTTCTTGAGGAAAGGCAAGGAAACTAATGACCTAGCAGCCTTCATTTCTCACAAACACAGAAAAAGTTCAAGCACAGAAACATTGCATTCCACATCCCCTAGCAGCAGCATGAGAAATCCCAAACTCAATTTGCAGCAAAAAGATGGACAGACACTGAGGAAGACCTGGAACAGGAAAGGCCACAGTACTTGGAATCACAAAGTTCATCAATAGCAACCCTGAGGTGCACCAGCAGCTTGGGAACCTGCACCAGTTACAACCCCAGCAAGAAAGCAGAGCACACTCACCTATCCTGGTGGGGAAGATGTCCTCATTGTTAATGAGCATCTCGATCCAGTCCATCAGCATGCACATGTACTGCGGGGCCGACAGCTTGGTTGGCTTCTTGTACTTGCTGTCATCCTGCCACCTGTACTCGTACTTGAGCCCCCCGGACATGATGGGGCAGCTCCTCTCCGTGCAGTATTCCGACATGGTGCCGTAGATGAGGTTGATGCGGTTGAAGAAGTCCACCACGTGCACAGCGATCCAGTCATTGATACTCTCTCCAGGAGGCAGCTGCACCACCGCCTTCAGGTCCAGCCCGGACTTGAGGGAGGCCTGGGCTTTCTTGTACAGCTCAAAGCGCTGCGTGCCCGGCTCGAACTTCTTTCGGGGACGAAACGTTTTGTCTTTGTTGAAGACTTGCTTGAGACACAGGGCCATTGTGGGCAGGGCCAGCCAGGGTGAGGGCAGAGGCTCAGAGCAACATGAAAACCAAGGCTGGGGTCTTCAGGGCTGGAGGTTTCTGGGAGGAGAAAGAGACACATTTCAGTCACACGTGAAGCATGTGTGGCACACACAGCAGAATGCTGGCTGACCCCACTGCTCTGACAGCACATGGGGACAGAGATTTGGAGTGAGCTTCTGGCCCCTCCACACCCACCAGGGCAACCTGGAGCAGCTGCTTGTAGTTGCACTGTTTTAGGAATCTTTCTTTTCTTTCTCATGGAGAATAGAGATAAGTTGCATTCCTGTACTCTTTTAATCTCATTGTTTTTGGTACTGGATGCTGTAAGATTTTAACCTATCATTTTAGGGGGTGAAAAAGTCTCGACCAATAGTTGCTAGATTATTAATGCTTATATAAACAAACTTTTGTAAATAAAGTCCTCTCAATCGCCATCTTAGGTGCTGCCTGCTTGACTTCCCTGCGAGCTTCTGCAAACCTCCACGAATATCAGAAAAACAGAGCAACAGCTGCTGCCACCTCACACAGCAGCTCCTGGCACTGGAGAGGGTGAGTGCTGCCATGTGTGCCCCATGCAAGGCTTGATGGCAGACAGAGCCCTTCCTCCCTCCTGAGCACCTCAGGAACTCACAAAGCTCCAGCCAACCTCTTCCCTCCAGGCTTTCACCAACTGCCACTGCAATAAAACGAGAGCCATGGTATTGGCAGAGTTCACCAGCTCGGGCAGCCCCAACCTCATGGCCCTTTCCTCTCCTGGCAAAGGGGAAGCATCTCTTTCTCACGAACTTCTCAGTACAAATAACCCCTGACCCTGCAGCAGCAGCTGGCGAGCGAGGTTCTGGGGACCACGCTGTGAGCGCAGCTGGCTGCTGGTTCACACAGCCCCAGCACCAGGATCAGTGGGAAAAGGGGGGATTATTTTTGTTGTTCTGCCTCGTGTGTTTGTCTAAAAGAACAAAACCCACATCCGAAGAAGGGAAACGCAGCCCAGCACAGCAGAACAACATTGCCAGGATGCCGCCAGCTCTCCAGGCATGCACACAATGCACAAGCAGCCCTTGGGGTGGTGGAGCTGATGCTCTGGGTGACTCCAGGGCTTGGCAAAGTGCTGAGCTCACCCCTTCCTGCCCAAGATTAGCAGCACAGATGAGGGCTGAAGTATTTTCCTTTTCCTCTCTGAAATCCAGTGGAAATCCCATCCGCCCAAGGCTGTCCTGGACAGGCTGAAATTGTGCATTTTGTTACCTGCACTAATCACCAGTGGTGTTAATGAGAGACCAAGGCCCCCTTGTGCTTAATGTCTTGCTGAGGCTTAGGGAAGAAAAAGTCCTCCAGCAGCCTCCCCCTGAGAGGAGGAGATGAAGAAGCAGTTAAGAAAAAGGAAGGAAACTATGGAAAAGGGAAGGGATTGACCCAAAGTCACAAGCAGGAGGGAACAGTGCAAACTTTGGATGCACATTCATCATTAGAAAAACAACTTTAGCCAAAATCTTGCTATTTAAACTCTGTTTGCTAAATTCAGTCGTGAGCCCCAGGCAGATCCTATTTTGTGAACAGCTAAACATCTCTCAAGTGAAACTTTCTGCTCTCTTTAAAGCACACCCCTGCGGGCATCACTGGGAAGCAGCATCATCCCAAATGCCTGCGGGATCTGCCTGGCGGGGATTTCTGCACTGCAGCCAGCACATGGAAAACCCTGGCATGGATGCACACCCTGGTGTGGGTGGGAAGCCCAGCACTAATGCCATTAGTGCACAACCATGGCCGTTCCCCATGCTGGAGCCTGAGCTTTGCCACCCTTACACAGTTCACAGCACAGAGGCATCAAACCCCACTGTGCTCTGCTGTACCCAGGTACAACCAGACCTGAAAATCTATGTTTTTAGGTGCTTTCTGCCCCCCAGAGGGGGTCACAGCCATCACACAATGGTATGCAGTATGACTTCAAAACCAGGTTATCTGCAGACCTTCCCCACCTCATGTGGCTGGGTTGGATTTTAATGGCCACATCCCTGATGCCCTCATTTATTGCCTCAGGGCAATGCCTGGGAGATGTTTCTTCGATGCTTTTTCTTCCACCGCTCCAAGCAACTGGCTCCAACCACGGCAAAGAGCTTGTTTCCCACTACAAAAAGAGAGCACAATCTCTCCAAAATTTCAGCTGATGGAGCTGGCGTGATGTCATGACTCCTATCTGTCCCTAGGGAGTGGCCTGTGCTACAGCAGTCCTTATGGATCCCACGGGAGGCCAGGGGTCTGTGGGCACAGTGAGACTCTAAAGAAAAGCCCTTATCCAGGGCTTCCTGGATTCCACACATTCAGACATATCCTGTTGATAACACCTCTAAAAAAAGCCTTCTGGGGAGTTTGCTAATGCATAACACTTTCAAAAATATGTATGCATACGTACATATATATTTATATAGAACTACTGCAACAGGGATCCTAAGCTAGTAATGTAGGAAGTGCTGGGATACCCTCGGGATGAGGCACTCAGCAGGCTTTTTGTAGGAATGATGGGGCTGAGCAGTGCCCGGCCCTGCAGCCAGGTTTGCCTGGAATTTCAGCAGGGCCAGTCATGCCAACAGACATTTCTCTATGTCACCATTTCTGCTGGCCTTGGCTCCATCTGCTCTGCTTCAGGAGCTATTGCTGTTAGCAGATCCTTCCGTGCAGAGACTGGGCTGTTCCATGGTGATGAGCAGCCACCCCGGCAGGTGCCATCCCATGAAACATGTCACTTGTGGGGGCTGACAGCAGTGAAACGAGTTCTCCTTTAGTGCCTCACCCTGCAAGTCCTCTGCAAATATGGAGCTACTCACTGGGAAATAATCTCATCTCCCGAAGCCAGACCTGTAACTCATCTGCAGCTGCATCCCTGCATCATCCACAGCTGGATCTCTGTGTTACCCTGCAAGCTGCTCTCACTCAGCAGGCAGGTGGGAATGTGCTTCGTGGTTCAGCACCATCTGAATTTAAAAAAAAGAGCAACAAACCTGCTAAATATCTGCCAGATGTTTTCCTACCATGCATCTGTTAGAGTAGGAATGGGGGAGCAAAATCGATCGCTGCCCAAGTGCTCAGAGCTGACCTGCCCCCGAGACTGCAGGATCCAGCACAGCACCGCAGCCTCTCTGCTCCCCAGGCAGAGATTTACCTTTCAGGGTCGTTGTCAGCACCACCACCAAAACACCAAGTCGTTAAAAGACCTTGTTAATCTTTACTGGAGAAAAATGTTCTCCAGAAATTACATTTAACACAAAGCCAAAATTACATCCTGGGATTTATGACCTGAAGAAGCAGAGAGAGGCACTGAGCCAAAGAACAGATTTTTTCTTCACCTCGCTTCAGAGCTCTCACTGCCAAGAGAGATTGATGTAGAGGGAAGGATGGGAACAGTGGTGGCCAGGACCAGGATAAGATCTCAACTCTGGCCTCTGGGGCACTGAGATGGGATGCACCAGCTCAGAGCAAACAGGCTTTGCAAAGTCACCAATGCCTCAGACGCCCCTCAGACAGAGACCCAGCAGCTACCCCTGTTTTCTGGGAAGAAAAGCAAAATCCTTTGTGAATAGGCCTGGACACAACCAGAGTCTAACTGGTGGAAAAGGGCCTCAGCCAATGCAAAACCAGATTTTCCCATTTTCCACCTTTATGCATCTGACCCGGCCGGTGCTCTTCCATCACTGACCAAGTATTTGGGGCACATCCATGTAAAGAGACAGAAAATGGGAAATCTTCCAAGGTTTAGCTGTGGTGCAAAGTTCAGCTGATGTTCAGGGCTGCCGTGTTCCTGGAAATCATGCTGTGCTCCACTGGGGTTTGAGGTGGGTCAGGAGACCCATCAGAGTCCAAATCACTGCTCGCACTGCCTGTTTTGGGAAATCCTAAGGGCGAGCTGCCATCCAACAAGCTTAGACAGCAGCTTCCTACAACATGACCCGACAGATCCCACCCCAGACAGTGCCGGCAGGGCCTAGGCGAGTGCCATGGCAGCAGCCTGAAGGTCTCTGCCATCACCTCCCACATGCAAAATCAAGGCTTTTCCAAGAGGAATCTTGGCAAAGGCAGCAAAGCCCCTTCCCCACACCACAGTTCCCATCACAGTGTGGTGCTGCCACTCCAGGGGTCCAAAAATCCCTTTCTGAAGCATCTGCAAACCCTCAACTCAAACCTCCTCCTATGCTTGGGAGCGAACAAGGAGTGAAGCAGGTGGAGCTGGAGACTTTCCCTGCTGTCACCCTGTGTCCCCACAAAGGATCATCAGAAGAGGAGGAGCAAAGCTTCTGGGAGGAAAGAGACTGCCATTTCCCATGGGACATCCACACCATGGCGTACTTGGTGCTCACCCCCATCCACGCTCCCAAAATAGCTTTGGCTTTGCAGAGCTTGGCTACAAACCCAGCTGAGTGGTCACAAAATCCCATCCCTGGCCATGACGGCTGCTGGCTTCAGTCCTGCCTCTAGTTTTGCTGCTGGCTTCAGTCCCGCCCTAGTTTTAAAAGCAGCAGCAGAAGCAAAACTCAGTGGGGTTTAGCAAGAACAAAACGAGCACAGGGTTAAGCTGTGCAAGGACAAGGCAGAGCCGCTGCTGGGGAGGTGGCAGGCACAGACATGTGAAAAACTGATGTCCTAGATTGCTGGCAGGTCCAGAAATGAAAGGAAATGAACTGGATGGGAGGGATGCAAGTTCAGGGTCAGACTAAGTCGCTAATTTCAGATTTGAGGGTTGGTTTTGTTTTTTATCTGAACTAGCTTTCTTTCTTTCTTACTTTCTTTCTTATCATTTGAAAACCACAGAGGAACACAACCAGGCGAAGGCTTTCTTGTAAATTAAGAACAACTCTGAAAGGTCTCTTTAGAAACGACAAAACAAAATGGGAGAGAGCAGGCAGAGCTGCAGGAGGGTGGCTTCCTCCCCCCAGTCCTGCATGCGTGGGGGCAATGTCACCAAAGAAAACCCCTGGTTTTGACCCCAAATAAGCTTTAGTCAGAAACCCAGCAGGAAGGACCAGACAGACACGCTGCCAGACTCCGGGATGATGGTCACAGTGATAGTCCCAGGCTCCCTGCCTCAGTGTCCCCAATTTCAAAATTGATTTCCCTCCCCAGGCTCCTTTTATATGAAGGGCTGCAAAAGCAAAGGCTTCAGGGGAAAAAGTGCTTTGCAAGGCCCCCATGGGAAGCATTCATGACCGTGAAGGGTAAGGAGAGAGGAAAGCTCTGACACCAGCACCTTCCATGGCTCCAGTGCCAAGTGTATCCTCCCCGGATCCATCCTCAGACAGTGACACACTTGCAGAAGCATCTGCCTGGAAACTGCTGCATTAGCAGCATGCTCCAACCCTCGTGGGCTGTGCGACCACTGGGGAGCACAACAAGGGGTCCAGCACTGTGGGCAATCTGCAGGGAGATTCCAGCTCCCACTGCTTTGGGAAGAGGCCAAGGAGGCAGACCACAGACGTGTCCAGCTCCAGGATCTTAGAGCAAATTGTAGGTTAATTACTACCAGCTCTACACATTCCCCTCGGGCTTCCCCTGGGGGATCTTGCCTTTGGGGCACCCAGATATCTACTGCTTCTTGGCTTTAGGGGATTCCCTTTTTCCCCGCCTGCCCCTCCATGTAAAAGTCCCACCCAGCCCCAAACACGACCGCATGAGCTCAGCCACCATGTGCCAGAGCCCTGAGAGAGACAGTCAGCCTCCAGATGGACAGTCTGCCCAGAAATCTGCTGGCCCCAGGGCACAGCTGGCTTTTCACTGCTCTAGGATGCCTCACTGCCTGGCTGGGGAGTTGGCAGCCCTGTCTCTGAGCTTCTCTTCAAGCCCCAAAGAAGTCCAGATGCAGTTTGGTCTTCAGCCTGTCCTAGAGCATCTTTGTGACCAGCACTACTTCTTGGTGGACTCATGCCCCAAAGACAGAGGCTGCTTTTCCCAAGCAACCTTTGAACTGCAGCCACTGCACCCACAACCAAGGGAGGGACAGTGGGCAAATGGTGCTTCCAGGGAAGGGAACATATTCCCTCTTTTCTAGCCTTTCCAGCCTTGTAATCATCTAAGGAAGGGGGGCTGCAGAAGGAGGATCCTGGGGAGCAGAGTCCTGGGGCACTGGCCCCACTCCCTCTGTGCTTCCCACTGGAGCCAAACCCCAGCTGGGCTGTCCGTGAGAAATGGGGTTATTGGCTGCTGATCCCAAATATAACCCAAACGATGGAAAATACCAGGAAATGAGCCAAGACAAGATGCCAGGAGGGGATCAAGGCCCAGCGCACAGGCTGGGAGAGCTTCAGAGAAGCCCTGGGCTCTCAGCAGCATCTCCCTGCTGCCAAACCTTCCTTGTGCAAACTCTCCTGGTGCCTCCGAGACCCATGAGAGCATCCACGAGCACCCATGTCTGGAGCAGAGCAGGATTCAGACACCCACACTCCAGCTGGACACAGCTGCCAGCAGGAAGCTGTGCTGGTGCTTCCCCCAACTCACATGGTGCTTGGAAATCCCCAGCTCATCAAAAACGGACCTTGATGGTTTCCAGGAACCGGACCATTTACACCCTGGCTCGCCCCACAGCTGTCCCCCCCTGTCCCCCTGCTCTGTCCTGCTCCCTGCCTGCCTCCCTGCCACACCACCAGCAGAGCAGCAGCTCTCTGGGGATCACAGCCCAGCCCCAGAAAAGTTTTTCTCGAGTCACACAAGCCACCTCCAAGCAGAAAAGCAAAGCATAATGTCTCCAGGTTTGAGGCAGCATGTCCAGTTCATTTTAGGGGTGATAGCCAGTGGGGCTTGGGGCTTTTTGGGTTACCTCATTCCTGGGGGCTGAGGATCTCGCTGCTGCTACCAATGACTTGCTGCGAGCTCTGCAAAGAGGTATCCAATGGCCTCGGTGGTGTCCAACAGCTCTGCTTCAGTCCCAAGGGTGATTCCTCTGTTGTCAGAGCCGTAATTCCAAACACCGGCAGCTCCAGGCCTGGGAGCTCAGGGAAGAAGACGAGGAGAGATAAGCCAGCTGCTGAAAACCCATCTCCACCGCTTGCTCTCACCCAGTTCCCCTGCCCACAACTTTCCGCCCTCCCTCCGACACCGGCAAAGCTGCTGCCGGGGCTGTCCCGTTCGGGAAACGCTGCCTTCCCCTGCCTGTCCCCCTGCCCCTGCCTGTCCCCCTGCCCCTGAGTGACCCACTTTCCCTGCACACCGCCGGCCATTTGCACGGATCCCCGCCCAGCATCCCCAAAACAGCCTCCCTGGTATTTATACACAGGCTGCTGAGCTGGGACACCCCAGAGAAAAGGGAAGAGTCTTCGGTAGGCGTCCATAGCCCGGCTGGGCGAAGAATTGCCCTTTCCCACGCTAATCCCAAGCGAGGTCTTGCCCATCTCGTGCTTAAAAGCACCCCAGGAGCATCCTCAGGGGTGCGGTGCTGGCTTTGTACATCCCCAGGACTCACCTCATCCCCAGCACGGCGGCTTCCAGTCTCAAATCCCTCCGCTGCACTTTCTACTCTTACTCAGGGAAAACGAAAGAAAAAATATTAGAAAGATAAAAGTTCAAGCCAGGCTCTCTTTCGGGACTGTTGGCAGCTCGGGGATCGCAGCAGCAGCAGGGAGAACCGCCTCACTCCAGCGCTCACTGGGGTTTCGTTAGAGCAACCCGGGGCCGAGGGCTTTTCTCCGGTCAGTGATGTCACATCCTGACCCTGCCGGCAGCTCCAGCTGTCCCTGGAAAACCCGCTTGGAAGAGGGCCTGCCACCCCCACCATCCGCCGCCGTGGGCTCGCAGGCTCAGGGGTGGGCACTCTCACCCACACCCACGGACCATTCCTGGATGCTGAGATCCTTCTTGGCGTGCAGTCCCGTGCCGCTGTCTGGCTCCGGCTTTCACAGGACAGCAGGGAGCTGGGGGGAAGGAGATGAAATCCCGGAGTATTTCCCCCTCCTCCCCCCACATCTTTTGATAGTCTTCCTTCATCCTTCCCCCCCTCTGCACACACACAAAAAACAGCCGGAGGTTTCCATGCCAGGCCGAGCTGGATGCCATCCAAAACAGAAAAGCCGGAGAGAGGGGAAAGACAAAAAGAGAAAAACTTTCTCTGCACAGAGCACTTACTTTCCGTCTCTGTCGGAGGTGGGGTGAGCTCTGAAGCGCGTTGCGGTATTTAAATCCTGCTCAGCAAAGGCAAGCCTGAGCCAGCACGATCGGCGCCGGCAGGAGCGGCCAGCCAGCGTGGGATGGCTTGGCAGGAGCCGGGATCTGCTCTGGGGTCAGACTCCGGGGTGGAGGTGTAACAGCGGTGTGCACCCACGGGTGATGCTGATGGGTGTTGCAGAGCATGGCCCTGGCACTCGCGGTTCCCTGCCTGGCACGGTGGCGTGTCGCTCCCAAGGGATGAGCCCGGCTCGAGCCGGAGTGAGGTGAGATGCTCCGGCCTTGTTGAAGTGTCTGCAAATTGGCACCGGGACAGTTCTAGTGAGGGAAGTGTTTCTAGGCTTTCTTTCGTGTGAATTAAACTCAGTCAAGCCAAGCGTGTGCAGGTGATGGGGTGAGCTGGGGAGGGGGGAATGAGGTGAGCTAAGGAGCAGAAGTGTGAGAAAGGAAACCACAAGCCCAGCAGCCTGAGATGGCAGGAGGATGTGGCTGCTGGGCACGTTTGTATAAAGCTGGAGGGTTTAGGATGAGGGTTTGATTCCCTGAACCCTGCCTGGCATCCCCTACTGCTGCAGCCGTGGATTTATCTCCCGACCCCATGCAGCCTGTGCATCCAGCAGGATGTGTCTCTGCAGGATCCAGACTCCTTCCCCCATGACGCGGCTTCTCAGCTGCAGGTGATGCCCGGGTTTGCTCTTGAGGCACAATGCTCAGAGGCAGTCTTAAAATAAAGTTACCCAGCAGCTTCCCAGACCAGAAAGTAACAAGGGAGCTCAGCCCAGCCCTGCAAGGCATTTGCTCTCCTTTCCGTGCTCTCTCTGTGAGGATGGCTTGGTGCAGGTGCAATAGAAACTCTCTGGCACCTGCAGCAGCCTTTTATTGGAAGCAAAGATGTTGTAGGACCCATTTCATTGGGCAGCAGCCATTGGTGGATCACTTTTGACTGGAGCTGAAGGGAATCGGAATGTGCACACCCCAGAAGCCACTTGCTTTTCTGCCTGTCCCCATTTGGGACATGGCTGAAGTGCTGAACCAGGTGATGGGAGAAGGACACACCAAGGACATGCAGGATTCACCTGTGCTCTGCACCCACTACAATATGGGATGGCTGAGGTGTCTCACACCTGCAGAAAAGTTAGAACCTTGAGGCTGAAGTGCCTTGCACAGCTCTCGAGGCAGGAGGGAAGCATGAGCTGTCAAATTCATCTGTCCAGCTGCTTCCCACCACCACCATCATCAGCTAATTCAGTGCAACAGCCATAACCTCAAAGCTCAACTCTGTGTGTGCATCCTCCACAGGACCTGCAGGCTAAGCCTTTTCCACATCAGCCTTGCTCTGCTCATGAATGAATCTCTCACAGTCATTGCAGGTCAAAGTAACACCCCTAAAATCAGGATCGAGCTCAAGGAATCCAGCAGACTTTTACCGGTCACTGGCAAACCAGCCCGATTCCTGGCAAACCAGCCTGATTCCTGGCTCCAGCAGGTTCAGGCAAAGTCTTTTCTCATCCCCAGTGCTTGGATGCTCATTACAGCCACCCCAAGTCCCAGCAAGGGCTGAGCAACACTGCTGCCCTCCATCCTGGGGACCCGGGATGCAGGAAACAAAATGTCCCCAGACCTTGTGAGCAGGAGGTGGAGGTCTGTGGAGCAGATGTAACTCCCAACACAAATGCCAAGCCAGGAGGAAACTTTCAACTCAAATCCCAGCAAAAAATGGGCAGAAATCCAAAAGTGAGGGAGCTTGGCCGAATAGCAAAGATCCCAAAGGCAACTCAGAGGTAGGACTTACATCCAGGCGAGATGGAGCCAAAATACTTGGAGGCGAGATGGGGTCCTCCCACCCTCAGCAGTCTGGAGCCAAAGGAGAGGGGCCAGGAGAACAGCACGAGGGCCGGAGTTACATCAGCTGCAGTCCACAGGGATTAGCAGCACCTCCTGCTCAGGGAGTTATCCCCTTGCAGGAGGTTTTGGAAACCTCACAGAACACAGAGCCCACAGTCCCAGAGGCAGCCAGTGTCCCAGCTGTGGGGAGGGAAGCAGGAGTCACTTGGGAGAGAGGAAAAGATCCGAGGGGCAGGTTTGGGGCAGGAGGGATGTGTTATTGTGAAGAGGGCATTTGTCTGCCCTGGAGGAAGGAAGAGGGGATTGTTGGCCTCGCTCCTGAAGGCAGGTGCACGGCTGAATTTATCGGGGGGAAGGAAGCAGGGACGGAAGTGAGCCCAGAGCACAGGACAGCTCCATCGGAGCTCACGGGCAGTCACGGGAAGAGGCCCAGGGCAGCGATGCAGCTTCACAAGGCTTCTCAGGACATGGCTGCACTGGGGGGAGGCTGGGTGAGGCCCCTGTCAGCCCCCACCACTGCGCTGGGCTCTCACACAGTGCCCTGCATGGCACCTCAGCGGCACAGCCCCTTCAGCAGCCAGGGAGATGCTTGGTGCCAGGCAGGGCTTGAAGGCTCTGAGTGCCTCTGCACACCACAAGACACAGCAAAGGGAGCAGGCGGTTTGCTCTGGTTATTCCCAGAGAGGAAAAGGATGTGCCCACAAAAGTTCATCTCAGCTATGCAGTGTCAGGAACAGTCAGTTCCCCTGCTCTGCTCCACCATGTCCTGCCCAAACTCCGAGACAGGGAGCAAAAACTTGTTCAGCCATGAGTCGGAGTGCACTGGAGTCTTGCCATTTTCTAAGGCACAGGGAAAAAAGACAGGCGCAGATGAAAAAGCACTGGAGTCATCATTTTAAGCGGGGGTGAGAACGTCATCCTTCAATCCGCACTTCCTTGATTGATTCGACTGCCACCTTCCTCCCTGGGGAGCAGGAGGGGCTCTGGGCTTATCGCCCCAGGGTGACGGGGTGGGTGGGCGAGCCAGAGGTTTGAGATGCTGGTAACAAAGAGCTTCTGGCTGCAAAACTTGCTCCACCACTCCTGGCAGGAATTCCTGCCCTATCCTGGCCCTGGGCTCTCCTCCAGCTGGAGGCAGACCACAGCCAGCACTGAGGGGGCTCCTACAGCACCTGGTTCAGCTAGCCAGTCCTTGCTGCAGAATGCTGCAGGGGCTGAAGTTTACATGGGCCACTGGGAGTCTTGGGCTTCTCCTCCATGAACGTGCCCACTTGAGGGCTACTGAAACCAGACACATCCGTCTTGGGAAGATCCTGGCCCAAAAATGACTGCCAATCGGCAAAACACACTGGGAAATTACTGCAGAATGTTTGCCCTCTCCAAGGCAGCTTTGGTGGGATCTATGACACGGGGCTGGTGGAACTGTGGGCTGAACTCAGTGCAGCCCTGCTCATTATGGACCATACAGGAGCAGCCTGGGCATCTGAAGTGTTCTCAGCACACAACTCACGAAGTTCACAAAGCTGAGCAGACAGGCTCAGGCAAGCTGTGCACTGTGTGCCCAGAGCTCAGAATCAGGAGACAAACCTTCCCTCTAGTGGCTGGATGGCACATGAGTCCCACAATCACCTCTCCCTATGCCAAGGCTGTTATTTTTCACCAGTCCTTAGGCTCAGCACAGATCCTAACTGCATCAAATCTTACAAATTCTACGTGAGTTTTTAGTGGCTTAAAACTGGCGCAGCTGCTGATTTGCACAAAGCCAGACAGCCAGGGGGGCTGCGTCCACTCTGCAGCTTGTAGTGCGCATCCATGCCCATGGTCAGCCCCCACCAAGGCTGTGCCGGGCAGTGCAGTTCATGCAGAAGTGCATCCCAGGCACTGGAGAAGTCACACAGCCACAAATCACCGCTGGTTTCTGCAGCTTAGGTGGTTTGTAGGGCCATCTGCAAACCTCCACGAATCCCCTTACAGCTGAGTTACTCCCCCTTACAGCAGTCATTCAGTGGGGCAGAGTATCAGGCCTCGATTTTCTCTTGGACCTTTTATTACGGGTGTTCATCCCAGTTTCAGGCTCATCACTGGCCATTTCTGCCTTTTTTAACCCCCTGGAAACGTTCTTATCTTAGGAAAAATCACACGATGGGTTGAAAACACCACCACTCAAAATGACAGGCAGTGACCACTACAGCCTTTTACTTGAGACTTTGGTCTTTTGTGCTCAGTAAGATGCTGAGGTGTGGATTTGGAAGCCTTGGATTTCACTCCCAGGGATGTTACATTATAGCTCTATTAAAAATGAATGTAGCAACTTCGACTTCTTCAAAGCAGGAACTGAATAATTAATCAAAACAGCCCTTCTATCAGCTAAGGAAAAATTATAAATGGAGCATGAACACTATAAACCAGAAGTAGAAATGCTTTTTAATAAAGGTGATTTGCTGTTCAGATTATGACAGCCCTGTCCACACCTCCTCTGACTGATTATTCCCCTGCTATGCAGACTGCTATGTACACACTCAATGAACAGAAGCAAAAATACATTACCAGGGAGCAAGACCATCTCCTTGCAGCAAACCAAGAGAAGATGTGCCTCTTCTAGAAACATCCTGCAACCAATTTCATGGATTGACAGGAGTTCACACTCAACATCTAAGAGCTGATGATAAAATAGACCCCAACATAAAACTGCTATGTGTAGCTTTAGTGCTCAGCTGAAGTGTTCATGTCATAAAATCAGAGAATGGGCTGGGTTGGAAGGGACCTTTTAAAGGCCATGTAGTGCAAAGAATGGGCTCAGAAAGCATGGAATGACAGTGGGCATTACAGCAACAGAGTCCTAAAACTAGAGATAGCAAACAGACAGTGTAAGAAACCTTGGTAATTCATCACAGCTCCGTATCAGGTCATGGTTAAGGGTAATGAAGAGAACTGATACCAGACATGCCCTCTAACAGAGAGACAAACTGCAGACCCTTCTTGCTCCCCTCTCTTTGGCAAAGGAGGGAACGCTTGCCAGTGCCAGCAGGCTGCCAGGGTGCAATGTGGCCCAGAGATAATTAGTGCCAAGGACAAGTTAGTGCTGGGGGCTTGATGTAGACATGGCAAGTATTCCAGTGTTGCTCCTGGAAGCTCCTGGCTGTCCTGTGTTTATTTGTTGCCCTGTGCAGTGGTGGCAGTGCTGGTAACCCTGGCACAGGCTGCACATCACACTGCTGCAGTGTGTCCTGGTCCATGGATGTGCTCACTGCTTCTGCTGGGAATGAAAACGGGAGAAGCTCAAAGTGTCCATGTTTTGGGATTTTTTTTCTGGAGACAGGTTTAAAACCCCCAACCTGCAGCAGCCTGTAAAGCCAGGCTCTTACCAGCACTGCTGTGTTAAAACAGTTCTGCATGTTCATACCAAGACACTTCTTTTCATGAGCTGTCACTTGACAAACAAGAAGCTGGCTGGTGACTCTCTGTCACTATGCCAGTCCATCCTTCTTTTATTATGGATAGTGCCTTTCCTGAAGTGGGAACAAGAGTTATTTTTTGTTCCTTCAAATACCATTTGTGAGCTGGCTGACTAGATGCCAGTCTGAGAAAAATTAACCCTGTAAAACAGGCAGTGATTCCTCTACACTATTAAAAATATACCAAAAAAATAAAACCATGTTCATAATAACCAACTGCTCAGAAATAACGTCTCAAAAACAGAAACACAGCAACAGAATACAATTAATACATCAATTAAGAAGCACAAAAATCCCAGAACAAATCTAGTGGCTCTGTTTTTTTAATCCTGAGAAAAACTTAGACCACAATATACATCTGTGTAAGAAACCTCACAAACGAAGAGGTATCTGTTTTAGACCATTGCTCCTATTCTTTCTTCTTGATGTAGAAGCCTGTGTGAATTCCACAGAGATTAAGAAGTACTGAACCATGCAATTATAATGGTGGAAGGCAATTAAAATGCGTTTACTGAGAAGAAACATTGGTTGTCATCTCTTCACTGATGTCTGTACAGCCCGTTACATAGTTCCCCTTCTGTCACTTTATTTCAGATTTCCACAATCCAGCAGGCAGCAGAAGTTACAGGGCAGGGAAAATGGCTCTTTCTGATGAAGTTACACTGAAGTACCAGGCTCCATTTTTTGGCAATTAGTTACTGTTGTTCAAATGGCCCAAGCACTCATCTTGCATTAGTGCAAGACAGGCTTGACTATCACACTCCCAGGATGTCTCCAGACTCCTTCTGTAGCCAAATCCAAGTAGTGAAACAGAAGACACAGGACCACCCCTCCTAGGACCCTCTGGCTGCTGCTGGCTCCTTTCACCCCCAGGCCAGGCCCTACGACTTGTCCGAAACCTGTCCAGGTCTCAGTTCTCTTCCAAGCCCGCTTTGCTCAAGCTCTGCTATAACTGACATGTATTTAAATTCACTGGATCTGTGGTTAAAGGTCTCCACCAATCCGTAGGTCTCGGAGCGATCCGTGGCATAGAACAGCTGCACCTGGTTGGCCAAGCACTGGGCATCATGGACCACCTGGGAGTGAAAACAGAGCTGTTACCATCGGGGTGGGGCTGTGCCAGCATTCCACTGAAAAAGAAAGGCCGCAGTCCTACTCATCACATGGCTCTGCTCCAAGTCACCCTAGTTTAGCAAATCTCTTACCAAACCACCTCCCTGTTGTTTCTGACCTACTTAAACACTTCAGCACTGTGTGTTTTAGCAACTCTCCTGCTGTGCATCTGCCTCAGAGGTCAAGTGTGCCTTTTGTGAAACCCTGCCCACTCTAAGATGCACCAAGGCCTCATTTTTCCCTTCTTACAGCTGACCTACTTGCAAAGATTGATTGTTTGCTCTAAGATCCAACAGGGCAAAAGCATTACCAGTTACTCCAGTTATTGTTTCAGAAGGGATGCAAGGAGGTCAGTTAGAGCAGGGATGTTTTAGTCATCTTTGTTCCACCACTACAGTCCCCAGTGCCACCAGTCCAGGCACTGGTACAGATATGCCAATAATGGTGTGCTCAAACACAGGGAAAGTGCACAGGTGTGCACAAACTGAACACACAGCTCTGGAGTCTCCTGCTTTGACAAACAGGATTAAGCTTCAAAACATTGTTTTAATTTGTTTGTAGGTAGCAACAGCTTTCATTTAAACTTGCTTCTATTAGTAAGAAAAACAGAAGCTTTGTTCTTTTACAACAATAAATTATAATACCCAAATTTAAAAAAAAAATGCATGAACTGAAATCACCAAAGACTGATGATTCCCTTCTAGCTTTCTCTAGCCTTACGTACATTAGGCTAAAGAAAGACAGTAAGACCATTCTTTGGCAAAGAGTCTTTGAAAGGCTTCACTGTCATTTGCTTTTGATTCCAAACTGTAGGATGAGTTGCAGCATAAAATGAAGGAAGCCATAGAGACTCCTCTTACCAAGAACTTGGAGTCCATTTCTGCTGTCATTAGTACTATCCCTTTCTCCTTCTGCAGATCAGGATAATGGTACAAGACCAACTGGCTTGGAGCAGTTTCACCTTGGGTCTGAAGGAGAGAAAGAAACTTGTCAGTATCCCCTAAAAACCTTCACTCCACTGCAGACTTGGGTGCATGATTACAAAACTTTGAGCATTAACTGCCTCAGAGGTGGTTACTTCTCAGGGCTTAAGGGTCAATTCTAATTAAAAGTTCATTATTCTTGGTATTTACAGAAAACAAGGGATTTGCAGAGTTCGGTTGTTTTTTTCCTTGACTAAAGACCACTTTGCATTTAAAAGAACCCACAACTTCTAGAAAGATATTTCATCTTACAGCATCTGCTGCTATTTTAAGTAGCTTGCACAAACAGTTCTAAAGGGTTTGGCTCTTGCTTATGTTTGGAGACTACTGAATTTCTACCTCATCCTCGTTTACACTAAAGAGACATTTAATACCCGTAACTACTAATTTACCTGTAACTAATGTACTAATTAACCCATAATTAATGGCAGCTTTTGTCATAATTGTTTTCAAGTTATGCTAGACAACCTGTTGGTTAAACTATTTAGCAAATACCATATATTGCAATATGCTGATATTATACATTTCTGGATCCTAAGTCAATTTTTAACTTTTTATCTCAAACACTCACCTGAACATTTATCAGGGAAGTGAAGTGTAATTCTGTTCCAGACCACTGCCCCACAAAGAATTCATAGCCTTCTTTTCTTGGCAAAGCATAAAGAAACTGCAGAGAAATGATAAAAAAACAAACAGATTTTCCCCTTCATAGAACAAAATGATGCCTGTGTCACACTGGCCTTCAGCACTGATGCTTTAGTGAAAGAACCACAACAGAAGGGTTTCTTTGCCCCGTAAGGAGTGACCGCACAGCACGAACCAGACTTCAAAGCACACAATAAAGCAGAATTACCCTATCAGTATTATTTCATTAGCAAGTATGTTGGCAAATACTTTTATCAGTATTTTGAAACACATAAAAAGGAGAGGACAGTGGAGAACATTTAGACTCTGACCTTTTTTGTTTTCACCGAGAAAATTAACAGCAGAAATGATCAAATATAATGTAAGGAGCATTCAGAGCATTTAATCCTGTCATTTCACCAGCTGCTCCAGAACAGGCAGCTTCTTCTCTCTAGAGATTTAGAGCCTATCCAGCTCCACAGGCTACAGACTGGCTCGTTTTCCCACACCAAGGGAAAGGACAACATGGGAGTGGAAAATCATGCAGGATACCTGACTGAGTGCCAGTGCACTGTACAGAAATGCACTTCAGGCTATAAATAACTACCCAATCTCCAAGTAGCTCAGGAAGACAGATACATTTGATCTTGCTCTTGGCAAGTGAAGTATGTAAGACTAATCCATCAACCCAGTAAAGTCTCCATTCCCTGGGAGATTTTGTGCTGCTGTTTTCTCAACCCTCAATCTCCTCTATCTAGATCAAACTAGCTCATGCATATGAATAGCCATTGCTCTTTCTGAGCACTAGGACAAGTATTTGAACACCTGGATTTTACTAAACAGGCTGATACAATGGGTATGAACACAGGAGGGTCAGAAGTTTATGGATCAAGCTTTGAAAAGGAGAAGCATTACAGCTCTACAATCACGCACTGCCGTACGTACCAATGGACAGTTCTGGGCTCTCTTCCACATCAAATCAAATTTGTCTGCCTTTGGGGAAGGAGAAAGAGAAGTTCAGTTTTCATAACACAAACGTGGATGCAGAGTTGTTCACAATCACCTCATTAACCTTTAGAGGGTACAGTTTCCATCTGGAGAAGGTCCTGCTAACAGGGACAGATGGCAATGAGTGTGTGGAAAGCTGCATTTAGTTTTTATTTACCTAAAAGTCGTCAGTATCCTGTTTTAACAATGCTGTCCCTAAGATGCAGCAGCAAAGTCCTTGGATCCAGAGCTTTATTCCTTGAATGTGGGGGCCCCAAGCCTCAGGCTTACATTACATCCTCTTTCAGTAATTGCTCCACTGCATCATGTCGTGTCAACAGCTGAGTGAGACAACACATCCCTGGCTCCAAATTGTGGATTTACATCATGGTCATCTGTTCTTCAGTATAAAAATGCAGCCCATATATTCACTCAATAACATTACTTAGGTTTAAATTAAAACCACAACCCTATTTGGTCAGCCCTGATGAAACCTGGCAATGTCATTCACATGTTCTCTGTGTTTCCCCAAAACTTTTGCCTAATTTTTTTTTTACTTCCCAGCACTATATTAATATCTACTCCTAGGTGTTCAGGAAAGAAAACATATGCCATTCATCAACAAGAAATTCCTTCGTGTGTACTTTTGAGCGCTGGAGAATTATGCAAGGCCTTTCTTCCAGCCAACAAAAAGCTTCTGGCAAAAGACAAAGGGTTTTTCTCCCCTCGATGACACCATGAACTGCTTCCTAATGTGCCTGGGATCTGGTTTGCATTGAAGACCTAAAAAGCTTCCAGCACTCCTCCTAAAACCGTGCACCAAAGCACAGTGCCAGCCCCACTAATGAAAGGCCTACATCATTTTAACTGGAGTCCCTGGCTTTGGCCCTCTGCTACAGTAAATGTGCAAGTCAAACTATTTTCACAACATCCACATGTTGGGAAAGCCAAAACATGAAGCTGCTTGACTTCAAATCCCACACTGCCATTTTCAGAGCCTACAGCACATCATGCATTTAGAATCCTGCCTCCCACTGAATTCAGCTGCAGATCAAAGGGCCAAATACAATTGCAAATCAGAGCCCAGATCTAAATGAGGTTTCAAGAACTCAAGGAACACACAGTTGTGAAAAGACAGATTTAAGAGATCGCAATCACAGAACGACCCTGAAGAAAAGAATAAAGAGAAATCCCCAAAGTGAAAAAACCCTCCTTCAGCCTAATGCAAACTAAGAACAATTAACATCTGGAAAACTTATCAGGAGTAAGAAATATGATCTTATCTCAGGAAACACCCTGCAATCTCAAGGAAAGACAGTGCTGGCAATAATTGTAAATGTATGAAAGTAAGTCATAAGTGCTTAGCCATCTGCAAGTTACCAGCCAAGTACTCTAGGACTGCCACATTAAACTTGAGGCAGCTGCCTGTGCTGCAGGGAAGAGGGGAAAGAAACAAGCAACTCTGAGAAAAAGCAAGTAAGTCTAAAAATACAAATGCTACTTAATAAACACTTAGCCTCTTGCAAAGAGTATTGGATACTTGTAATAAAATAAGCCTGGAAATTCCAGCCAGGTGTACAGAAAAAGGTCCTTGACTTATTGAAACTCCACTGAGTGAGAAATAGAGGAATATGAATTTTTGGAAACAAAAGCCTCTGTTTGGGGCAATAAAATCACTCAGCCCAGAAAGTAAGTTTGTTCTTGAAACCCCATTTCCCTTTAATGACTGCTTTTAAAAGCAGCAGAATCACAGTTGGAAAGGGAAGCTTTGCATGCTGGCTTTTCAAGTGCATAACTACAGGGGAACTACTTACAGGAATAACAGCATAAACCGTGTCTTTTGCAGAAAAATACTGATTCCAAATCTGTAGGAAACAAAGAAGATGAGATGTAGTTGAGATCCAGCATCTAGCAGTAATATTAAATGCTTTAAAATGTCAACTAACCTTTGTAAGCACTTTGAGAAGTCATTTTTAAACCAAGTCTGACTGACTTTCCTGCTAAAGCAACACACTTCTCCTAAGGTTCTAAGGTTCCTCAATACTTGTACCAAATGATCGATTCCAACTAGGTCACAGAAATCAGCAGTGGGCTCAGAGGTGGCTCAGTATTTATTAACCATCAGAACTGCTTTTTACATTTTTTCCAACAATCACACTAATGACTTTTGGTTGGGTTTTTTGGTGGTGGTGTTTTTTTTAATAAAGAACATACAAAACATTTTCAACAGAAGACAAGTCTCTGTGTTGAGAGTCTTTTTCTTCACCACAGCGGGATGGCAATACCCCAGGGTACCTGCACCTCCTAGTACATCCTAGGAGGACTTACCTAGATGGAGAAAACTTTGTCCAAGTGAAAGTGCTTTTTATAAATATACATCCACAGCTGTGTTTTATTTTTCAGTCTATGTAAAATTTCCATCCTTACATGCAGATTACTATTAAGCACAGATGTGAAGCCAAGTTTATTCCATTTAAATCCATCACCTGTGTTATCTCCTCTGCTGATTTTTCTTTCACCATCTCAACATTAAGAATCGAATCAAGTGTCTGCAAGAGAGCATGAAGAATGCAGCATGATGGCAGTTCTCTGATTCATGTAAGGCTACAGAATGAATGAATGCAATTACAGAGAACAAAATCAACCTAGAGAAACTTGATTTACAGTATGACTTAGTCCCTTTAATTGCCAAATAAACTAGTAAAATACAGCAGCAACACATTGAGAAGTGGATTCACACAGTGAGGCAAAATAGATTCTTTCAGGACATAGCCATGCTTTATTCCAGTCATGCAGATCTCTACTGAAGCTGCAAGAGGAGTTGCAGCCTTTTGTCTTCAGCCATCTAAAACAGGTGCTCTTTGGCAGATTTACAGTGAGAATTTACCAAAATAAAAGAATGTGAAAGAGAATTCTCCTGTCCCTGGGCTGGCTGATCACTGGGAATGTATTTCCATGCTGAAAAACCCTTTCCATTTATTGTTCAGAACCGATCTCCCAACTGGCAGGAACTTCTAGAGTGTCACAGAGACAGGACAATAAAAACTCAGAGTGCCAGGAATTTTAAGGCTGAAAATGAACCCAACAGTAAACTAAAATCTTACACTCAAATGCAGCATAAAGAACACCAGGTTTATATCAAAGTGTTCTTGGCTGAAGGGTTGACTGTGGCAATACAAGTTAATCTACATCCTTGCCTTGCTACAATGTCCTCTCCTAACACTTAGGTTCATTTCCCTTACCTTATCCTTTGTGAATCCTCCCTTTGATGTCTTGGTGCCCAAGCCTCCTGCCTGCAAGAAAACATTTTTCTTTAGTTTTACAGCTAATCCTTTAATACCATTTATTTGCCTTCCCTGCCATAAATAACATGCCTGCTGATAAAAATCTCCTGAGTGGGAGCTCAAGATACTTGAAGACCATTGCAGTGTATTTTTAATAAAATAAGTGATTGATTAAGGTGACGCAAATAAGATTAGTAATTTAATGTAAATTATGAATTGCAAGGTCAGAAAGGATTAGTCAAAAACAAACTATTATGCATTTTGGGTCCAATATTATTGAACAGTTTTCTTGCATTCACTAAAAAATGATAAATGCAGGATTATGTCACTCCTCTGGCCAAACTAATCTGGAGCTAATTAAAGTTTTAAGCAGGGAATTTACAGTCTAAAAAATAACAAAATAATACATAGGAATACAGAACAATATATTTAGCTATCAGACTGAAATTCCAGGGCTCCTGCTGATAGGGATGCTGCAAGTGTGTGACATTATGCTGATACCATATCAATAACATTACAGGTTTAATGTATGTGATTTACAAAGAAAATCGGCCTTGCCTTTTCCTCCATGCACCTGATAAACTCCCCTTGTTTGGAATGTCCCACAGGCTGCTTTTTCACTTCATTTCTTTTTTCCATACGGGATTCAAACACATCTGGACTGGACCTGAATTGAAAAAGGGACTGTTAACAGTACAACAGAGCAATAGAACTGCTCAAGTTGGAAGGGACCCATAAGGATCATCCAAGTCCAACTCCCTGCTCCTTGTCCAACCGGGCATAAATTCATACGACTAAAACATTCCATTTTAATTTTAAATCATCTTAAGTTTTCAATTGTGACGATAAACAAGAAAAATCAATGCAGAGTTAAGAAGCTGTGAAAGCTGTTGCACAATATCTCCTATGACCCAAGGCTTTGGATTTGTTTTTGGCACTGGATCCCAACAAGACCAAGATGGATGGGGCTCTGAGCAACCTGACCTAGCGGATGTTGTCCACGCCTACAGCAGAAGGGTTGGAAGTAGTTGACCTCTGAGGTGTTTTCCAACCCAAGCCATTCCATGGTTCAATGAGTGAATCTGTGAAGTCTTTCGCTTAATTTATTTCTATTGCTAAGTAAAGCGACCCACTTTTATCATAGTGGTAATAATAATAATAATAATAATAATAATAACAATAATAATACCACCATGATTCTTCCATGGGCAGTTCCAATTGTGGCTTTGCGAGCAGATGGATTTACACCTAAAATAAGACCGACTTCTCCCTACTCCCTTGCTGTTGAAATCCTCCTTTATAATACAATGAAAGACTAGAAGTTGGAATATTCTTTGCCTGCTCCAATGGTTTCTGAAAGTGAAATACTCTTTGCCTGCTCCAACAGTTTCCAAAGGTGAAGAGCTATGCTGGGTGATTAACATAATTTGGCCTTTTGAAACGTTTGCTATAATACTGCTTCATATTCTTAACTTAAAATTTTAATTTCATCTTCGCAAAACTATCTCTTATCAAGCTGACACCACGTTGGAAGATGACACTCACTGACCTGGCGCCGGCCACATGTGCATTTCAAGGCGACTGGCCTAAACTAATCAAATTCCTCATGAGGGCGAAAAGCTAAAACAGAACAGCATCTCTCCTTCAGGAAAGAGCTCCGCTAGCACGCCCTTTTCGCAAAACACCCCCCGCCCACCCCCTTCGAGCTGCCACCTCCCTCAGGGCCCACCTCCGCAGCTCCTGGATCTTGTGCCGGTACTTCCCATAGTAGGGGTTCTCCTCCAGCGCCGCCTCCCCTGATCCCGCTCCGGTTCCCGCTCCAGTTCCCGCTGCCGGCCCCAGCACCCCCCGTGCCGGCGGTGCCAGCAGCCCGAGCGGCCGGAGCGCGGCGCGGCTCCGCAGGGCCGCCCCCAGGCCCCAGC
>VZRL01001586.1:150192-166123 GCA_013397895.1 Origma solitaria | reverse complement strand
CTCAGCCCGGCCTGCTCCCCTCAGCCCGCCCCGTCCCCGCCCATTCGCCTCAGGCCGCCCCGAGCTCCGGCCGCTGCCCTCAGCCCGGCCCGCTCTCCTCAGCCCGCCCTGCGCTCTGCTCCGCCCGTTCCCCTCAGCCCGGCCCGCCCCACTCGACCTCCCCCGCCACGAAGGGGCCGGAGGCACACGCTAGGCAGGAGCTTTTATTGAGACAAATTAAAAGGCGCGTTACATGATGAAGCGCGGAGCGAACAAGCGCGGTGGGCACGGCCCCGCTCCCAGCGCAGGTGGGTGACCGCAGGGGAAGGTAAACAGGGGTCCCTACGCGGGGGTCACCCAAACCAACAGGTACAGCCCGAAAGCTAACCCAGGAATCACGGCACAACAGCAACAGCTCGGCAGGGCATAGCCCTGTTCCTGCTACAGCTCACTCTCACTGCTTCAGTGATTTGATTTCAGCCAGACATTGCTTTTTTCTCAAGGACTCGCTGCCCAGAGCATCCAGCTGCCCCTCTGGTAGCCCACCAGCAGCAGGCACGAATTACAGCAGGGAGCTGATCTGGATGAGTATATTCGCTACACTCGCGGCTTTTCATCCTCACCGAGAGTAAACACGGCAGAGAAACCCTGCCAAGACCTGGCCTCAGGGCTTTGTGAAGCATGCGGGAGGCAGAGCAGTAGCGTAGCAGAAACCTCGCAGGGATGGGACCAGTGCGCCCAGGCTGCAGCACAGAAGAGACCACTGTACTCAGAGATGATCAGATTTTGTCTAATTGACAGCACAAGCCCATCCACAGCAATCAGCCATCAACTCTGGCATCAGCATGCAAGTTAAGAAGTGCCCCTGGGCAACTGTGTCCCAGCGCTGACCAACTCAGGTCCCTGGGCACAGGCAGAGGACACAGGCAGTGGAACAGCACGCATCAGGTCTAGCTGGCATTTTCACTACTGCTGCTGAAGAGCCTTCTGAAAGTAAAGCAGACTGCAACAAAACAAAACAAAACACTAAAAGATTCACAAGGCGATACCATGATCTTTTAAATTTTAAGGTAGAGTTAAATTTCATACAAATAAACTTCCAAAAATATTTTGCAAACTCTGGCATATGACTATGATACAGTATGTACAAATAAAATATCAGAATGGTTACATTTTATTGCTTTTTTAAAATTTGATTAAGAAATTATACAGCAGTGTATAAAAGGGTATGGGAAGTGGCAAGAAGCAAGTGTTGGCTTCTTGTCTTCTCTAAAGCCAAGGTTGGTTGGTTTTGTTTTGTTTTTAAATACTGCGTTTTCAAACGTCACATCAAAAGCATTTTGGTATGGGGTGACATCTGCATTACCCAAACAGGATAGAAGAGCAACAGTGAAAGAAGCCTAGGAAATGGGTAATAGGGCTCCATTTTTTACATTCCTTTGCTGATTCATACTTCCAAAATACAATTATTGATAAAACATCCAGTCTAAAGTTATATATAAGTCAACAATTATGAACTGACTTCCACATAAACTGATGTTTCAGCGAGGTGGGCAACTTCAACTCACTAATCATGCAAAAAACTCTTAACAAGATCAGTGATATTCATGAGCAAAATCACCCAACTTGGCCCTGATCTAGCCAGCAAGAGAGAATCCCCTCTGCAAAAGTAATTTTTCTTTGTTCCAGAAAGTAATAAATACACACTGTGTTTAGATCCACTGCTACAAACAATCTTTAAGTTCCTCTGTAGTACGGAAACCTCACTTACAAATCAGGTGTCGGTACAGAATGATGATGCCATTGCACGTGCCTACGCAGCTTTTCACATCCTTCTCCTGGCAAGAAGACGAAAAATAGAGGTACCAAGAAGGGATCATGTTCATAATAGTCAGGAAAGAGCTCACAAGTCTACTCCGGGCCTTCCCACCCACTCACACTCCTGGAGTGTATCAGAGCACCACTGAGGCATGAACTGCTCAAGTGCTGCTCAGCAGGCTGCATTGTAGGCTTTTACCTCTTAAGCATCTATTAAAGCTATTCAATATGTTCATTTAAAAAAAATAAATAGACAGGCTCATCTCACAAAATATAATCTGAATGCAACACAGCAAAGCCTAAAGAACGCTGAAGTGAAAACCCAAGCACTTGGCGAGTTAATTGCTCCTGTAGGCTCATGATACAAAAACACTTTCAACTCTTCCCTTTAAAAATACATCCTGCTATAGGTGGGCATGACCTACCCCTCCTGCTTTCCTCTGACTGAGGCCAAATTTATTCATGGATATCCTTAGTCAAAAATCAGAAATTTAGCTGAGGCTCTTAACCCCCACATTCCAGGCTCAGTCTCTCATTATAAACAGCTTACTACCAACACAGCCCCTGACACAAAACTTCTCCTTAAATATGCATAATTTACTCTGTCTCAGATATTTACAAGCAGAAGCAGCCCATCTTTACAAGACAGATTTCCTCCTGCTCTACATAAAGTGCAGCTCTCTAATTTAAGGCAAATTTCAGTGAAATATAAAACCTTAGTTTTATTTTAGTATGTACACATTTTAAATTATGACCAATAACTCCCTTGAAGAGAAAATAACGAGAGGAAAATGTTTCCAAGTTTGGGAATTTTCCAGATTTTAACAGAGTCCCAATATTATGTCCTATTGACATATAAATATGTAAATTTCTTTTCAATAAATGCAACTGAAGAAAAGAGGTGGCCATGTGTACAGTAATTTAGCTCCAAAGATCAGTAAAACACTGGGAAAGTGCAGCCATATTTTTTCAGGCCCTGTAGCTTCCTTTAGCTACAGTAACATCCACCAATATCACATTTCTAAATACATATCCTATACACCTAATGCTAATCTCAGTTCTTTTAGTGTGTATTTCTCATCTCCATCTGTGTCAAACTCCTTAAAGCTCTGTGATTCTTGGTCTGTGGAGCCAAGCAGCTTTTGAAGATCTTTGTATGAGAGTTTTCCATCAGCATCCTCAGGTGCTTTTTCAAACAATTTCTGAAGATCTGCAAAGAGAACAAGGATTGAGAAACAGCTCCTTTTAGTATACAAGAACATATTATAAACTGCTTTCCACTTTTACAGCACCGTGTCTTACTACCCAGGAATTAAATACAGCACCTCTGAGTGTGGAGTTTGCCTCCTATGTTGTCACAAACTGTTGGTAACAGTTCAGGAGAAGAAATTTCTGGGTTAAATTACACTAAATCTGAAAAAAAGTAATCCCTATTTCTGGCCACAACTAACAGCCCATTTTACAACCCCTAACTGCATACAGATGCAGTTATCCCCCACAAAAGCAAGCTCTGAATGACTGTTGCTATACCAACAGGACAGATGATATAAAGGGAAAAGTGTCTATTCACTTCCTGATGCAAAGAGTAGCCCTTTCAGGAGCTGAAGAGACTGAACAGCAAGATCCAGAAACCATTCATCTGACCAGGCAGTGTTCTCTTGGGAAAAAAAAAATAGAGAAAAGAAAAAAGCCCCAGAACATACACTCATAGCTACTTCTTTTTCCTTCAGCATGTTAGTTCTGCCCTTGACTTCTCTCCCAGTCTCTGGGGCACTTGATATAACACTTTGGTACTCAAAACAGCTATAATTCACTAATAATGCACACCTCCTGCTTAAATCTCAGCTCCTTCTCTTTTCCATGCTATTCTTTCTTTCAGTTTTCTTTTTAATAGCTTTTTTTCCCCAAAGCCCATAGTTCTCAAGCTTTTAAAACTGACCTCACTTCTCTCAGAATGTTTATACTTATCTTCTCCTAAACATTTACATGAAATACTCAGAAGAAAAGGTCAGCCTAGAAAGGACATACCTTCAATGCTGGAAATTCCTGGTAAGGACAGATGGCTCAGCTGCCCATTCCTCTCTGTGTTGTCACCAGCTGACCTTGAAGCCAGCCTTGAAAGGTCTGTAGGCTTTGCTGTAGTACTCTGACTACTTTCAACTGTTAGAAAACAATTTCTATTAGTCTTACTAATTCCACAGAATTACAGCTAGCAAAACCAAACAAAAACCATGTAAAACTATTTTTTTTTCTAATCACGGTAGGTGTATGAGATAAGAATGCTGCAATATATCAGAATATAGCAGTGTTGTCCCCTTTTACCAATAATTGAAAGGACAGGTTCTGGATAGTCACACAGCTTTAATTTCTCATTCTGTACTAGGAGATGTGTATTTGTAAACTCCCATACAAAGAATGACTTGGGAGTGGTTTATGCTCCCCACTCTGAGGGTGCTGAAGAAGCTTCGTTAAGCAAATTACATCAGCCCACTCAGGTTGTTTTCACCTTATCAATATTCCCCAACAGCAAGGCCTAAATTCCCAAGCTCCTGCTTGGAATGAACAAGCAACACAGTTCTATTGTAATGAAGTATTTAAAAATCTGATGTTCAGCAGAAGTGTAGAATTGAAGTCAGCAGAGGCAGAGACCTTTCCTCTGTGTTAAACTTCCATTTTGAAAAAGCAAAACCAGATGTTACTGGGTATGAAGTTCTACAGGTTAATCAGTGCCTGCTTTCTAACACCAGCTATTGATCCACATGAATCCTGCCATACACATTGTAAGTTACCTGCAAACTTTTGGAGTCCTACACAGTTTTCTATTTAGAAACATCAATTTCCTACCACTTTAACTAAAAAAAAACCCCTTCATCAAGATCTTAAGGAGCAGTCTAAATTATCCCCCCTAATTATTCTTTGAATTACAAAGGGAACCTCCAGGTTTATGGATTACTATAACAAGACATTCTTACCATTCTTTGATCCCTCAATGGGTCTGTCATTTTCTGGCTTGCCTGTGAGAGCACTGATCAACTGAAGAGTCTCTTTTAGTTTTGATACCTGAGAATCTCTAGTCTCTGTTTCCTGAATATGTACAGAAAAAAAAAAATCCTAAAATGCACCTCTTCAGTAGATGTAGAAAATCAGAAAAAGTACTAATTTAAAATATGTAAGTACTTTTGACTGACTTAGATGTACCCAGGCTGATCAAGTTTAAAATTATAAAAAAGATTTTAAAACAATAAATAAATAAATAAATAAAAATCTGTGGGAAGATGTAATGAATAAATTCACATGGTCTGCTGGAAAACAACAGAATCAGTACCTCAACCTGAAAAACAGGCAATTATTTTGTATATACCCATTTCAAAAGAATCTGACTTTCTATATTTCCTATAGAAAAAAGCAAGACACTGAAAAACTGTAATATAAAACAGTCAAGCATACTTGGAGTGAACACTTACACATTAACTGAAGTTACTGTGTAAAATTGTTTAATTTGTTTCAAAGGTTTGTCTGCAGTAGCGATCACCTTTGTGCAGGAGCCACTACATCTCTCAAAGAAAAACCCCCACATATTTTATTCTGCAGCTCCCTTACTCTTTTCATTGGTACATTCCAGATGATAGGCTGAGTTCACATCAATACAAGCCCAGAACGGATAGTGCAGCCTGTTCACTCACACCCACCTTCTTTCCAGCAGATGAAAACTAAACTCAGCAGCATCCCCTCCTCTCCCTAGCCCAATCTGGCCATTCAGTTAAACTCACTCCCAGCCAGTGACAGGCCATTACTGAGAGGGGCTTTCAGTAAGTCCTTGACTCCACTAGTGCCTCTTTGCAGAACTTTGCTCAATTAAGGTCCATTAAAAACATGTTTAGAAAGACAATAACATGCTCTACTAATCCAGTGTAATTTGCATTTCCTTACTTTACCTTCAGTTCTTTATTTGACTGAGTTTCACTATCTACTTGATCTTCATTTTCCACTTTTAGAGAGGTAGTTGCATCATTCCCCTACAGAAAAAAAGCAGAGCAGAATTTATTCCTATGCTTTTTATTTTCTACAGCAGTTTCTTTCCTTCAAATTTGGCAGACATGAAGCAGAGATAAACGAGGGCAGATACACTGTAGAATAAACATGAAGTCATAAAAATGGGTTATATAATTTACCACAGCAACGTCAGCATGTTCCCTTATTGCTAAACATACAGAACACGTTCTCACAGACTGGCCCCGCTATGGCAAATAGCAAGCACTGGTAGAATTTAGGAGTTTTGGGGGTTTCTTAGCATTTAAGCATGGTTGAACAAGGCAGAGTCCCACTTGGCTCCTCAGTCATTTTAACAGTCCTATTGCAGAGTGATTCCTAAAACATAGCTTAGTTTGTGAATCCTGCCTCATAAAGCAACCTCCCAACTCTTAAATGCCACACTGCTGTGGACATTTTCCTGTAGATACTGCAGGAAAGAAATGAGATACTGCTTCTGAGATGCTCTTTAAGGCTGGTTATCTGTTCAAAAACAAATTCCAGCCTTTTATAATGAACTCCTAAGTATCTCAAGTTTCACTCTGACTTTTTCTCTAGTTAGGTCTGAAAAGCTGTATCTGCAGCGTAAGGCAAGTAGTAGCCTGAGGAGACACCCTGAGCCATCAAATACTTACCACGACGGTAGACAAGTTCTCTCTTTTGTCCAGATTTTTCACAAGGGGAGAGTTTTCCAACAGTGTAACTTTCTGGCTGAGGTTGCCAATGGCTGAATCCACATTTAGAAGCTTGATGTCATTCAACTTTTGGTACACCACTACAGTATTATTTAGCTGTTCCAAAGCTGCGTGCAGTGCCTGGCTTTCCTGAAATATAAACAGAGCACATGTTAGTTTACCCAACCTCTGCAGCAGCTCCTGCTATTAACAACATGACTGACCCAGTTTAACCGGGCAGACTTCAGACTGGCTCTCCACTGACACCACTGAAAACATCCATCTGGAAGCTTCCAGAAAGTTATTCCAACATTCAAAGTTTGAAACTGAGATTCTTCCTCAGGGCTAACCTCTTTGTTGCTAGTGTAATCACTTCAGTTGTGCCAGTGAACACAGAGGCCTATTCATCTCATTTTCCAGGTCAAGCTTTGTAAGCACAACAATGATTTTTCCCAAGAAAGCATGTACTGGGCATATCTATATACAGGATTCAATTTTTGAGGAAGATATTGACTGTATTAAATATAAGTAAGTGCAGTCATTCTGTTCCAACACATTCAGCTAAACACCTACACATTAACCTTTTTTTTTTGGTTGCTGAATTACTGCTTTCCACACCTTATTACTTTGTGGGTGACTCAGTACATGCCACTCCCAAGTTTGCTCAGATTAGCAAGTACCTGCCATAAAATACACTCCACTAAAAGCCTTTAACTCACTTTCATTTACTTTAGCAAAGCACACCTATAATTTATCAGATACTGGTTTCACTCTTTTTACTCCTCATGCAGTCAGAACACAAAAATCCCCTACTCTCAGACCAGGGAACTTTCCTATTTTCGCATACACAGGAACAAGCTACAGCAAAATTATCTTTTGCTTTGTTTTGAAGGATCCTTATCTGTATTTTCTTGATAAAAGCCATATTCTTTGCATACTACAGTACTGCAAAACCCACAGGTAAGTTAGATATCCATGACACTCCTACCAAAATTCCTTATGCAAGGGAGAAAAATACCTTTTTGCAGTATTCGGTCTGATTTCCCTCAGTCCTTGGCACAACAGTGGAGGGAAGTGCAGGCAGCTGCTTTAATTCCTTCTAAGGAAAGAAGTAGAAAATAGTGTTACAAAATCCCTGTAAGTGTTTAATAACTGGCAGACTGTGGCCAAGGATGTTTTGCTACAATTACCATCACTCACATGTGCTGTGCATGCAGTATTTCAAATAGGTTAATAGTTTTCTCTTTCAAACACAATGTCCAAATTTATTTTCATTAAACCCTCCTAATTAACTCTTCTCCATTTAATGAAGTGTTATGATACACATTTCACTGCTACCATACACACTGCCATATCTGCAATGTTTTCAGAGCACCCACTGACTGAATCAAGCTTCATTACATGTCTAATTTAGATTTTATCTGCAAGAATTCTTGTATTGCAGTTTAGCTGAAAAACTGTAATTATTGGCTGTTTGTTAACACCAAGTGAGAGGTCAGGATAAATACAGTGAGTAGTTTCTACTAAAGACAGTCAGTAATTTCATCCTTATTTGGATTCTTAATTCAACCAACAAACTATCTCAATTTTCTAACATCCCCAGACCCAAAACAGGGCAGACAGTTACCATAAGCAGTACCCTGCATCACACAGAAGCATTTCCCAAGGCCCCATATCTGTGGAATAGGAAGCAAAAATAGGCAGGCTAAGAAGTCTAGTAGGGAACAACAATTCTTGGCTCCAGAGAAATACATACTTGGTACCATATAGGAGATGTCACACAGGGATTAGAAGATTAACTAATTAATGTACCAACCTACTGAAATCTCAGAAGTATTTCAAAGGCAAAAGGCAGAACCCCACACTTTCTTTAACTTGCTTCATGTTAGGCAGGTAACTATTAAAGCACAGTGTTAAATCAGTGCATTTTTCTTACCACATCATTCTGGAGTATTTCTATGGATTTCTTGTATTCCTCAATAGCTGTCTGTATATTTTCAACATCATGAGCCACACTGGTAAGGGTGCTACCTATGTTGGCTACAGTCTGCAATAAAAAAGATGACACAAATCTCAACCTTCCTCAAAATGCACTGTCCCTAAGTACCAATCTGCTAAACACATTTTATTCGTGAAACTGAAGGCAGATTGCCACAAAAATATGCACGAGTTTGAAGAATTTGGAACTTTCTTTGCACTCAAAACTGCAAATTATACCCAAAGCAACCTCTTCCCTGGAGGACCTCAGGACACCTTTGGCATCCTTCACCACTATGAACAAAAGCCACTGCCCAAGAGGAACTCCCTCAGTAATCCTTCAGAACTGGACACAGGATTCGAGGTGTGGCCTCACCAGTGCAGAGTGCCGGGGGACAAGCACTGCCCTGATCCTGCTGGCCACACTACTCCTGATAACAACATGCCTTAAGACTTGCTTCTGACAGGACACAGTGAAAATCCAGCCTGCTTGTAGCAGCAAATAAGGAGCTGAGGAAACAGCTTTGTTCTCCTCCCAGAAAAAGAAATCCTGGCAGCCCCTGAGCCAAACCACACTCATTGCTTTGCATATCACTAGCTTGTTGATGGCACATTAATTTTGTAGGGATAGGAAATGAGATGTGGAAACCCATAATGCCACAAAGACTGGACTCACATTAGGTGTCAGCCCAACATAAATGTTTATTGCTAAATAAACAGAACTGCCATGAAGAGCCAGGCAAGTTTCAACAAGCCATTATTTTTACCAAAATAAACAGGACAGTTCTTTGGTAAAAGAATGATCAGCTAAGGCACACAGACATTGCATTAACAGAAAGCAATACACTTCCTTTTCCAATTAAAAAAGCTAAACAAAGCATCTATTTGCATGCCGTTATAAAGCTGCAGACAGACCTTTTCCAAGTGTCTCACATGACATTAAGATTAGCAGCTTCAAGGAAAGTAACCAGAAAGATCAGCTCCAAGGTACAGATGGGACAGCATAACACAAACAAACGCATCTTCAAAAGGGAAAACAAGGCATTTAAATTCTTTACCTGGACCATACAATATATGAAGTAAAATTTTAAAGACAAGAGAAGCAAATATTCCTTGCAATTCAGGTAGCTCCTGATGTCACTACTGTCCCCAAGAGCCAATCTGCAGCTTAGCATACAGAACACATTTACTGACAGCCACATTTAGAGTACTTGCCTTCTGAAGTTTCTCTACTGTGAGAGGAAGAGAAATTAGGTCAGCAGCAGACTTTACATTGTTTTTGAGATGATTTACTGTTGAGGTCAATAGTGATATCTAAAACCAAAAAGGAATACTTAGAATTAGACAACATAATCCTGATTCTGACCTTCCCCAATACTGATGGCTTAATGTGTAACACTAAAACGTAAGTCAACACAAAATTATACATGAACACACACAAAAACACCTGTCTCTAATTTAGAAGTCCTGCCTAGGCTACATTAAAATTATTCTGCCTCCTGCAAAAGAGCAAGTTTTTACTTAATTATTTTTCTAAAAATGACTGAAAGCCACACAAGACCCTTTTTTTCAACAAGGTACCCTCTGCCAGTTTTAAGTTCATCCTCTTAGAGAGAGGCTGTTGCCCAAGAAACTCTAAAAAATGTGCAAGAAGTCCTTACGAGGAGGAAACCGTCACCCACTTCTGTATTTAGCAACGAAACCTACCTGGCAAAACCCAGAAAAGCCATGCAACTTCTCACGTAGCTGAGTGATGGGCAAAGAACCTGCACCTACCACCCAAACCCTCTGCTACACAACTAGAACAGTGACTAAAATTCACTTTCTTCTGATTAAAAAACAAAGTTGTTTCACAAGTTGAGGAAATGGGCAAGATCCTGATTTTACACTAGGTCAATGTTGATCAGCTGGCATGCAGACTCTCTAGTTCCACAGCTGTGAACACTGGCTGGGATTATTCCCAGCAGCGCATCACAACAGTTCATGGATAAAAAAACAGTAAGAAAATTTTGATCCCCACAAGATCTGGCTCAGACTGTAACCAGACCCTGAAGTAACTTGAGGGCCTGCAAGAACGATGTGCAAGTATCTTTAACATCCAGGTGCAGATAAGAGCATTTTAAAAAGTCTCACAAACAGCCTAAATAACTGTGGCTAAAACAGTCAGTCAGATGCTAAAGAAAGCAAATCAAATTTTCAGATGTGCCCCAGGAAGCACTTAACCACCACAGGGGACTGAAGAAAAGTCAATGCGAGCAGGCACTTCAGTACTCTCACAAATTAAACCATAGCACCTGTGTCAAGGAGAGTTTCCCACAACACCTCTCAATACCTTTCACTGTGAGCAGTTCTGAACTTTCACCCTCCAGGGCAGAAATCTCACTAAGAGCCTTGCTGGATGCTTCATTTGAAGGGTGAGTTAATAGAGCAGCCGAGCAAAGAGCTCTCTGGTAAGTGGCTTAGTTCTAGCCCCATCAGCAGTGCCAAGATTTACACCAGCTCAGACTCTGGGTGTGATGTTCACAGGACACAAGGCCTTCGTTTGCAGCAACAGCAGCCTGTACTGAGTCAGGTAACTCTTTTCCACACTCAGAAAATGCTCTCAGAAATTTGAAATGTCAAATCTTTCTTCATAATCATCACAACTATTTGGCAGGAAAATTAAGAACCGCACAGTTCTCAGGTTCTTTTAAACTCTGCCTGAACTCCTTCCACCAGTTATGCAATTTCTCCTCTTGTGATCAGTCTCCAGCCCAGCTGGGTGCTCAAGCTGTTTTTTGCTTGTTTATAATGAGGTTTATACTCTATTTTAATTTTAAAGATAAAAGTTAGGCACACAGTCAGAGAAGTCCTTAGATAAAATTAATTTCCATTTAAAAAAACCTGAATGGAATATTTTATTATTTTCCGAAACCAGGGACTGATCCCCTCTCACCTGTTTATTAATCTCTGTGATATTTATCCAAATTTTACTCAGCCCCAGTTCTCCAGTCTCAATTTGTTCTAGCTGCTTTTGGTTCTGCACCAAATCTTCATTCAGTTTAGGAATTTCTTGGAATGACGTCTTTTGATTAGATTCCACTAAAAGAATGGAAAAAAAAATTAAATATGTTTAAAAACCAAACCAAAACAAAATCCAGGTAAACAACACTGAAAGGCAGAAAACAAATTATAAACAGTAATATCTACAGCACTGAAAGAAAGCAACAGCAGTTTCTACATACAGCTTTATTGCCAAGTCTGGATTCAGTATTTGCTCAGAATGACAGCTCTTTTTTGTTTTAAGAGTACCAATATCTACAGAGAGAACCCAGATAGACTGTACTAAATTTAACACTTTGCATAGTCCTGTCATTCTGGCAAGCCTCAGTAGGTCTTTATTTAGTGCAGTTATTTTGCATTACCTCCACAGGGGAACATGAAATAGTAATGGGCCTGTGAATTAGAACTGCCAACCGTCCCATGGCAAAGGAGGCAGGGAAAATGAACCTCAGTGCCCTTTTCAAGCCTCCAAAGGGGCTGCTGGCAATGAAGTGAATTCCAAGGTGATTAATGTAATTGGTTGCTCTGTGTGACAGAAAGACAACTGAAAAAAATAATGTATAAGCTTATATACTAATGCCTGTTGGTAAACAAATCAATAAACAAGGCCCTTGGAAATAAAGTCAGTTATTACTGCAATTAATACTACAGGAAAGGGGAAACATACAGCTCAAAGCGATTCCAGTGAGCCTCAGAAATGCAGCTCTTCCAGATCTGCAGTGACTAAGCTGTTTAGCTGTGCTGTGAGGCAATCCTAAATCCCTGGGTCTGAGAAACAAATAAGCAAAGGTTTTGAGATGGAAGTGACAGAGTTCTCCAAGATCTGCACCTCCACCCTGTAAGGCAGCACTGGAAAGCTCTACAACAAACAGCCATCGTTCAGACCGGACTGCCGAGAGCTGTGGGACCTGTGTGATGTGCAACTGGCAGATCCCAGGACAAATTTCCATGTGGGACCCATCCAGTCAAAAGGAGAAGCCTGTGGAGAGGATGCCCAAACACACAAAACTGGAAAGCTGCAAATCTTCAAAACCCCACCTCACTTCTCTTGAGGCAAGTTCTAAAGGTACTTTCTAGGTGAAAAAGTAATCTGCACTACATCACCCAAGGTGCAAACAACAATTCTGGGCAAGACCTTGAAAAGTGTATTTTACCCAAAACAGACTGAGAGCTAATCACGCATTTGACACAAGCAGTTCACACTGAATCTTACGTTTGCATAGGCTCTTGTTGACAAATTATGTTCTGTTTTGCCACTCTCACTGTGTACAGTGAGACTACGCTTGAACAGTTTTTTGCAGCACTAGGAAGGTTAAATGCCACACGTGTTCTTAGCATCATTACTGACAACTGAAGGGAAAACATTACGTGATGTCCTTTATTCCAAGCATTCTTGCTGAAAAGATGTGTTGTTTATAAAAAGTACTCATACCATACTCACTTTGTGCAATGGCAGAACATAACAAATACTGCCACAAGCATCTGCTCTTATGGGGAAAAACGCCTGGATGAAGATTCAGAGAAAGGTTCCTTTTCCAAATTTGCTATAGGACAGATGGATCACCTGCCTTTGTTTCTCTGTTCACCCACACATCTCACCAAGGCAAAATGTTACCTTTTGGAATCAGGTTGCTCTTGCTGCCTACTTTTTTTGTTGTTATATTTAAATGCTGTGCCTCATTATGAGGCTCCCATCCAATTCCAAGGCATACTATTACGGTGGCAAGGAAATCTGACACATTTATCACCAGAAAAAGCATTAAATGCACAGCTTTCCTAGCAGAGCTATTAAGAAGAAAACAAGCCCATCTGTAACTGCCAGACAGGGAGAACATGCTTGGGGAGAACAGCTGCTTTAACAAAGAGGTCTGTGTTGAACAGGAATGATGAAACTTAACTACACCAAAGCCAACAAATGTTGTCCTCATGCAAAACATTTACAACCAGTACACCCTTGAAGGGGAGCAGTCCAGGAAGAGGAGCGGTTGCTGACCCAGAACACAAAAACAGCCACTGCAGAGCTGCTGGGAACACTCACAGCCACGAAGTAGCACCTGGAACTGAAGGCATCCTGCATAACTGGTGGACTGCAACAACAGCTGATTTTTTAGAGTTCAGTATCAGTTAATACAAAAACACATCTATCAGCAGCTCTCTCTCTCACACCCAGCCAGCCTGCTCCACCTTGGCAGACAACTCCCCACCTCACACGCCTGAACAGGAAGACCTAAACAACAATAGCAAAGAATTTCTACACACGTTTCCTCAATGCCTCTTTTACCACAAGCAAAACAACACCTTTGCTTACCTTTTTCAATATACACAGGATTTTAAACACTACTAACATATGGCACCAAAACACATCTTGTGCCCCAAGCTGAGGTACAGAGAACCAAGAGCATACCTTACACGCATGTATCACCATTTGTTATTATTAGTTATTATTAGAAGTTATTATAGTGAAATCTTGGCATGGGAATTCTGACATGGACAGAGAAAACCTGAGCTGTACAAGCAAAACACTTCATCTCAACTTCACGCTTCCAAGTATTAAACATATTAACTCTACAACACACATAACCCAACGTAAAAGCCGAACAAGAACATGTCAATACAAGCAAGATAAATATTCAGAGGATACAGACAAAAACCACAGTACTGAAGCAACATTCAAATTGCAGTAACACCATAGCGAGTATCAGAGGTTTTTAAAAGAGTTCAAGACAAGAACATAACTTTCCATTTCTTTTCCCAGAATTCCCCTGCTTTGACAGGGCCCGTCTGAACTTTTTTAACCGGGTCTTTCTTTGGAAGAGAGCACTCTAAAGACCAAAGTCAGGAATTTTAGAAATGTATATACAAGCAACTACAGGCCCACCCAGTCCAGTGTCCCTGCTCCTCAGAAGACACAGAGCAGGCAAGAATATGCAACATTCACCTTAGATTTGCCAAGTCTCTGTTCTTGGCTCAGAGCACTCCTCAAATCAGAGGTAATTTTTCTGCTCAGTACTTTCAGACTTTGACTGAGCAGGCAAGCAACTAAAGCTCTTCATACTGCCTAAAGAAAATGTGAAATAAAATTACATTTATACTTACTAGTTCGAAACTTCTCCTTTATTGCATCCAAATCCTCCTTGAGAGCCACCTGCATCCAGACTAAGCCAACACATGCAACCACACAAGCAGCAAGAATGACAAATGCACATAAAGGGTAACAGAACCTGCAGCATCGCAGGTAGTCTCCCCTGCAGAAAACAAAGTAATAGATTGTGAATATACAGCAGTGCCTAGAAAAGCTTTATTTAAATGCTGTTCTAGCAAGGTAAGGGACAGTGTTGTAACAGCACACTTTGGCTGACAAGGGCTAACAAAGAGCGTTTACAGGAATAAATAAGGCTATAAAGTCAGGTCAGGGCTGTTACTGTCTCTTCAATTTATCCCCAGGAGGCACATCTAGCATATTTAAAAGCAGCTGTCAGGTTTCCCTTACTAAAATATCCCGCTCTGCTCACATAAACTTGTGTCAGGCACATCTGCTTGATAGCTTATAAATCACACTTCAAGATAGGGTATTACCATAATGTTACGAGTACTTCTAGAGCGTTCTAAATTGCGAAAGTCCAAGTTTCCCTGAGACATGCCTACTTTCAGGTATGCACAGAAGCCCATTATTAATGCTGTTACTTAACTGAAAAGCTTATTTACTGGCAAAAGCACAGCACGTCCCTGAGAAAGGCAGCACTGCGCCAGCTCGCGGGACTGTGCCACGCTGAGCACACACACGCAACTAACTGTGCTCAGCATCTCCAGAAACTGCCCCCGAGTTTAGTCCTTGTAGTACAAGGGCTTGTGCCACGGTGAGCACAGAACAGCTAAAATGAAGAAGAAAAAAAACAAACCACAGGATGGTCCAGCGGGAGCTGTCCCTGGCTGGGGGTTGGAAATAGATGATCTTTAAGGTCCCTTCCAACCCAAGCCATTCTGTGACTCGATGATACTTCTATCCCCAGACACTGCGGGGCTGGACACGCTCAGTGCAGCTCCGGGTGTCCCCCGGCAGCCCCAGCCCCACACGCTCCCCAGCTGCCAGCCCGACCCGCCGAGGGCAGCGCAGCGCCCGGGACTCACTTTCCGCAGCGGCCCCGCGCCCCTGCGAACTCGTCCTCCTCGGAGCTGGACTCGGAGTCGGAGGCGGGCGGCTCGGTGCGCAGCAGCCGGTGGCCCGAGCCCTTCTTGGTGGGCTTCTTCCTGCGGCCGTCGGCGGCCAGGCCGATGAGGGCGTTCAGCTCCTTCCGCTTCTTCATCCTCTTGTGGGGCGGCGGCGCGGCCGGCGGCTGGCTCCCGCCTGCCTCCTCCTCCTCCTTCTCCTCGGCCGCCGCCGCCGCCAGCGCGCCCCGGCTCGCCAGCCTGCG
>VZRL01001586.1:88219-149736 GCA_013397895.1 Origma solitaria | reverse complement strand
CCCGGCGCCGTGCGGGATTCCCCGCGCTTGCTGACGGGAGATGCTGTCCCGGGCGGCGCCGGGATGCAGCTCACGGTGCCGGCAGCGGGGAGGGAGACAGGGAGAGAGGGCGGGAGCTGTCAGCCGGGATGCGGGATGGGAATGGGTGGAAATGAGGGTGAAACCTCGTGAGGCAGGGCTGTGTGATGAAGACCTGGGAGGAGGAATCCCAGGGTACGTTCCTTCCCTCTCTCCTCAGCCTGCGGTCCCGGCGCGGAGCCAGCCGCTGCCGGCGGCGGGGGCTCGGGGCGAGCGGAGATTCCCGCGGGATGCTCCCCTTCCCTTCCTTTCCCTTCCCTCCCAACAAGCGCTGCCGTGATTTGGCAGCCGCTCGGACTCTGGACCTGCCTCTCCGCCCCGCATTGGCTGCCGCGGCCGGTGCCGCCGGGGCGCGGGGGGACACCGGAGGCAGCCGCCGGCGGCTCTCACCGGGACCATGAAGCTCCTGTGGCTGGGCGTGGATGTCTCCAGGGTGCTGCACCTGGCCGCCGTGTTCTGCCTGACCTGCGTGCTGCTGAAAGCCATCCAGCTGTTCCATCGGCGGCGGGAGCTGCTCCGGGCGCTGGCCGACTTCCCCGGGCACCCGACCCACTGGCTCTTCTGCCACGTCCACGAGGTGTGGGAGAGCCGGGTCTGCGCTGCCGGGGGGCGAGGGGGAGTGCGGGGAGCAGTTTTCCTCCGGGGGGTGTGGGAGTGATGCTGGTGGGACTTGTCCCTATGTTCCGGGAGAATTGCTGCTCCCGGTCCGCGGGCTGGCTGAGAGGTGGGCATCCCTTTTTTCAGCCAGACCGATGTGCTTTCCCCGTCCGTGATGCTTGGAGAGAGCGCGGCTCACGCATAGCTCCCGCAGGGTTCTGCAGACTGCACGGTGGAAAAGGGTGGTGGCTGGCTCGCCAGTAAAGAAAGCGGTAATACAGTGTGGCATTGACAAGGTCATCCCGGAGTGCGAGCCGGCATTGGTGCTGGAGGCAGCAGAGCCGCGCTGCTCTGTCCTGGGGCAGGCTCCTCTGTCACGGCTCTGCCCCTCTGAAAGCCAGGGCAGGGCCCCTGCAGCTCTCCCTGCGGCGCTGAGCTGATCAGATGCTGGGCAGATGCTCGCTGCTCCCGGCATCCAGAGGCACTTTATCTCCCCTGTCAGCTTGCATCGGCCTCACGGCCAGGTGGAGCAGACACTGATCATTGTGAGCCACGTTTAAGCCACGAAACACATCGCAGGCATCGCATCCAGCATAGGGGCCATGGATCTTCTTACAGTGGCGTTAAGGTCATGAATAGCTAAACCCACGTAGATAGGCGAGCCTTGTTGTAGACACTGGTGGCAGGGATGACTGTTCCGGGAGGCATGTGCTTGCCCACGCACATCACCATGGCTGCCTTGGCAAACAGATTTTTGCAACTCATCGGCAGCTTCAGGAGGAGTAACTGAGCTTGCCTGATGCAAAAGGCTTTTCCATACATACTTAAGGCTACTTGAAATCACCTTGCCCTCTGCTGGGCTCTGCTGGTGTCCTGCCGTGGCCGAAATCTTTGGCACATTAAATAACTGGCACCCTGAAAAGTATCAGGGAAATCAGGAGAACTCCCAGAGCTTGTCTCTGTGCTTGTGGCAGTGCCAGTTTTGCTGTGCTGGACAGGACAAGCAGTCTTTTGGCAATGTAAGCATGAAGATGGGCCAGTTCAGGGCTTTGTTACACTGCCAGTTAGATGTTAAAACTGCAATTAAATAACGTATGTTCTCCTGTTTTGACTATTTATCCTGGAAGGGGATTTAACCATTTGTGCCAATCACTCGCTGTCATCATGGCTAGGTTATTCATGGCTCAGCTTTTACCTCAGACAGTGTTTTTTTGAGAATTCCTTTCTTTTAGTTTAATAATTTGCTTACTAATGTTGCTGAATTCCCCAAAGCCTAACAGTTCATCGAGCCAGCAAAGAAACCAGCAATGCTCTGGGCGCACAATGAATACAAAGTTTGCACACACCGCGAGGAGAACCTGCGAGCTCTATTCAGGCAGAGCACTGACATTTCCTGTTCTGTTGATTTAACCAATTATTTGGTAGTTTTGATCCAGGCCAGTTTAGAATCCCCAATATATTTGTCATGCTCTGGGTGGATCTCCTGGGAACACATCACTTTGTTTTAAAGCATTCTCTGGGTATTAGCTCTGCTTATCCAAATCACTCAGTAGAAATCACATTAAAATATCTGGAAGAGGTTGTGTAGAGCTGTTCAGTGTCACTGCAGCAGCACGACTGGGTTAAAACCCAGAGTGGCAGCCTTGAGCTGACCAAATTGAGGTCCCAAGGCCAGGGTTGGTGGGAGGGTGGTGCAGGGAGGGTCAGTCCCTCAGCAGCCCTTTGCCCACTTCTGCCCTGTGCGGGGAGGAGCCAGCCTGGCTCTGGCTGCACGCAGCACAGCCTTACACTCAGATTTCAGCTCCTGTGTTTTCTCTTTCATTTGCTATCAGCCTGTAGTCATTAAAAATGCCCTTAAGCCTCTTCCCAGATGCTTTTAGTGTTGGATCCATTTCAAAACTTGCATTTCAATATGAGATCAGGCAATTACCTTTCTTTCTTAGATCCAAGTGGGGGTTATACTTTTCTTTCCAAGCCCCCAGGGGAGGAAGAAATATAAGTACTGGTCTTTCATGTGGAGCCTGGTAGCTGGAGCCCTGATTCAGGAGTGGAAGCTTTCTATTTCTCTGCAGCTCACAGAACTTTACACCCTCTGCTCCAGGAGTGCTCAGTGCAGCAGGTTACTCACCTTGAGGGTAATCTCTCCTTTCAAATAAACATACTCAAGCCTCTGCCAGCACAGGGATGGTACTTGACAGCATAAGCCAAGGCTGGTGCTCCAAAACAAAGCTGGATGCAAAAGCTTCTAGAATTAGGACTTCTGCCTGCGAGGCTTGTTCATCTCCTAGTTACTTCCATTTATGCTTTTTGTGGTTTATGACAGGAGAAGCACAAGCAGCTGTATCAAAGGGACTTTCACATGTCCAAGTGTTACTTAGCTAAAGGTGCCGTGCCAAGCGCTGCTGCTGATGGCATTGCTGAAGGGGTGGGCACTGAGGAGGGCTGCCTCCTTTTGCCCCAGAACTTGATTCCTCAAATCAGAGAAATTGATGGTTCTGTTTATTAAGTTCAAAACCTTGAACCTGAGTAAGTGAAGGTTGAAGGTGAGCTTTCAGTAATAACTGGATGTAGTTCATCATTCTCCTGAATGTGGGAGACACACAGGATGTGCTGCAGGGACCCCCCCAGCTCATGAGGAAGGGAGGGATCAGCCTTGGAGCTGAACCTGGATGTGCCCCCACAGAGCCTGTGCAGTCCCCTGGCATACACCCTGTGACTCCTGAGTATCCTCTCCAAGACAAGGCACATGTGGCTGATTATTTGATGTGGGTGATTATTTGAGTACGAGCCATGTCCTGGGTTGAGAAACACCAGGCAGACTAAAAGCTGAGCTGAGATAACTCAGCACTAAAGCAACTGAGCAAAAATTCACTTGATGTAGTCAATAGGGTGACTTTGAGGCTGATTTCTGCACCAGTACGCTGATTTAATTAGTCCTCAAGTCAAAGCAGCAGCTATGTCAGACCTAGCTTACCAAAATCCTCTCCCCTGTATATTGGCCCAGAGTAGTTTCTGTTCAAAGAAAAAATAATTCCTATATGTTTTTTTCTCTGTGGTTTTTTTCCTCTGCCTGTTACTGTGGATCTTTCCACCAGTCTTTCCACGTGTTCTTTGTTTATTGCCCATATATAACAACACAGGCTATAAAAGCAATAGAGCAGTGATCACTTTGGAGTGAACCTGCCAGTGCTGCTGATACGAATGCTGGTTCTCATGCTGCTCCTCAGATTGCAGCTTCCAAGGACTGGAGATAAATCTTTCTGGGAGCACCAGCTCTTCATTGCCTATAAAATTCAACTCTTGGAAATCAATGCATTCTTAATGTAATGTCATTTACCAACATTCCCTTCTCTGTACAATCCATTGGTGACTTTGGACTCATTCTGTTGAATTTTGCCTGGACACTGGCCTTCTCCACCTAAGTGTCTGGAGGAAGCTGTGGTTTCCCAGTCAGGAGGCATTGCTGCACTGGGGCAGCCCCAGTAGCGATGCTGTTGGCTGCTGTTAAAGTGCTGCTGTATTTTCTCACAACTGCAGGGTGCTAATTGCTCAGCCACATGTAAGTGAGAATGTATTTGCGTGCCACAAAATGCAGATGCTGTCTGGGGCAAAGCTAAGTCTTCTATGGGGTGGCCATGGAAAAAGAGCAGATAATGAATATGAGCTTATAGGCATCACCACAGTGCCAAAGGATGTTCTCTATCTTAAGGTAAAGTGATAAAGAAGAATTATTTTATATGAGCTTTAAAAGTAGCAAACATCTCTACTTCCCATGCTCTGCAAACACACAGGAACAACTTGTTTGTCCTTAACTGGTTTTGTGATCAGAAAGACCTTGAACTTTTAAGACAGCGTATTGGGAGATTTATTTTTTTTCTCTCCAAATCTATGTATTCTTTCTCTTTTTACTTCTCCACAACTAGTTTCTCAAGGAGGAAGAGGTGCTGGACAAGGCAGAGGTCTGGACACAGAAGTACCCACATGCTCACCCTATGTGGTTTGGGAGTTTCTCAGCATTCCTGGTTATCACCAATCCCGACTATGCCAAAGTTCTGTTGGCCAGAGGAGGTGAGAGATTATGTCTTCAGCTGTGGAGCAGCAGCCACAGCCTGCAGATTTCCCATGCCAGACTCAAAATTTACAGCGAGGCAGGGTTTCACAAAGAGGTTTTCTTGCAGAAACCACCTAAAGGCACGGGGAGATAACTCTCCTCCATGCTGTGCCCTGGGTGCTTCAGGCACAGGGCTGCAGGGCTGACCTGACTCCAAATCCATTGCTGGAAAATCAGACTTCCTTGAGTGCTCCTTGAAAAGTTAACTACTTGGTGCCTGATCTCAGCAAGGAAAAGACACCTGGGACTTTTTCTCTCAGCTTAGAGCTCTGGCTCCTACTGCAGAGAAGTATCTTCAGTGCGTCAAGAAGAAAAGGTGCTGAACAGTGGTGTCTGAGAGGGTTAATCATTTATCACACTGCACAGACTTTGGACTACCAATATTCTTGTTTTCTGCAGTGTGGGCATCTGCTTTTATGTGTGTTCATTGCAGCTGTCAGAGACAAAGTTGTTTTGTTGTGAAATACTGGGAGTTTTGCAGGAATGCCACCAATTTTGCTTCATACCCAACCAAAAGTGAGAGCCCAGAGGGCTCAAATCAGTGGTTTCATGCTGTTGAAACATTTACGATTTTATCTTCTCTTTCTTTATGNTTTTTTTTTTTTTTTTTGTTTTTTTTTTTTTTTTTTTTTTTTTTTAAAATACAGATCCCAAGGATAACATCAGCTATAAACACCTTGTCCCATGGATTGGTATGTATTCCCAGGGCTTTGCCTACCAGGAATGATTCTGAAGTTAGTCAAAACCACACTATAAAATAAACAACATTGTACTTGTTCCTTGATGGAGTTATAGCTAAAAGCTTCCTGAAATTATTACATTTATTGAAAAAGGTGTTAATTAGTTCTATTTATTTCCAAGGAAGGAAAGTTTAGGCATAACATATGTACAAATGAGAACCACTTACATGCCCATAGATAGCAAAGGGTGGTGATGGGAGAAGCTTAGATTCATTAAGGGCTGGTGACAAACACATGTGCTGTTTTTAACTTCTCTGCTCTAGCAGGGTTGGTGTTTCTAGGTGACCACTGTGCCATTTCACTGAGCACAGCTTTGCTTAGCTCTGGGAACCCTGGAGCTGATGGCAACATTTGGAAGAACCCTCTGGCAGCCTCTCAGCAGATTTAATCATGGTCCCTGCAGGCTGGGGCTGTGTCTGCAGGCAGGTGAGAGCAGCCTGATTGTGCCCAGCAAAGCTTGCCTTGCCTGTGTTTCCCCAGGGAATGGGTTGCTGGTCTTACATGGGCCAAAGTGGCACCAACACCGAAAACTCCTGACCCCAGGGTTTCATTACGACGTCTTGAAGCCATACGTGGGCCTGATGGCAGAGTCTACTAACGTGATGCTGGTAGGACTCGATGCTCTTCTCTCTGCCCTGTTTTCTTTTTTCCATGCTGTTTGGTTAGGAGGAAAATGCTGGAGCAGGGTTTTCTTTGCCTGGTGATTGTAAGGACATGCTGTGTCCTTGTGTTCAAATTTTCTGAGTCCAAAAATCCCTGCCCTTGAAGGGATGAGCACCCCTTGGAAGGGATGAGCAGGCTCAGCCTCCCTGCAGTGATGATATCTCTGGTACTGCCTTAGGATCTGTGGCTGAGATTTCAGGATTAATGTCACTGCCGTCCCCAAAGTGTGCATGATCTCAGTTCCAACAACAACTTCTTATAAGGTGTTTTTCTAAATGAAGAATTGAAGTGAATAAAGATTCACAATAAATACCCCAAAAATAAAGGCTGTGACCTAAGGTTAAAGGGTACTATTTGCTGTCCATATACCCATGACTGGATTGCAATCCCTGCATACCTCATAAACAGTGCAAATGCACTGTTCTTCCATCCACGGGTCTTGGGCAAGATGGAAACCAGTGGGAATTACAGGGGAAGGGCACCAGACTTTGTGCACGTGAACTGGCAGGAGTCCGGATGCTGGATCTATTCCTTCTCCTTCACCTCCCTCACTCCAACCTCCCCAGCAGCTTCAAAAGGATCCTGGATTCCTCCTGCTGGCCCAGGGAGCAGCCAGGAGCCGGGGGCTGGAGAAGCTTTTGCAATGCTTACAAGTGCCTGGGAATTTGGAATTCCTTGTGCACATGCAAACGCCAACTGTGGGAGCCTGTGCCACCAGGTGGCAATCGTTGTATGTGCTACGGATGTGTCTCTGTCCCTATAAGCCTGGTTGGGTGCTGTGGGAGCTCAGACGTGACCATGCTCCTCTCTCTCCTCCCTTGCTCAGTTTTTAAGTCCACTGGTTCCTTACAGCTGCGAGGAGAGAGAGGATTTGGCATCACTTCATGTCTGCTGGGGAATAGCGGCAGGATTCACAGTTTCTCTAGGATCAGAGTTCAGCAAGAGCTCCTATATTCCATGCTGGCAAAACACACTGGCACGGAGATTGTGGGATAGAGAAAAAAACCTTGCTCCAAAATTTGCATTTTGGGCACCAAGCTCATATGTGCTCAAGAACAGATCCAGTGAAACCCAATGCCAGCATATACTGCTCCTGTACAGAAAACACACTGCATCCTAAGAAAAACTTAGGTAACTTCCCATCATCCAGAAATGTGCCTCTTCTAGGATTCTCCAGGGTGCCCTTGCCTCAGGATAAGGTGTAGCAGGGCTCACAACCACCAGGATCCAAGAATAGCAGCTGCCTGAGGCAAATCTTATATTAACCATCACTCTCGTGGCTTCTCTTCTCTGTAATTTTGATGGCAACTAAGAGATCCCCGTCTCTTTTTTCCATTTCTCTGGAATGTATCTCTATCTGAGCACTCATTTCACCAGGGGGTGACTGCAGATCACACAGAACTGACCCTTGCCTTCTCATTTCTGCCTCCTTTGTGCTCTAGGGTAAATGGGAGAAGCTGGCTGGAGGCGGGCAGCCGGTGGAGCTCTTTGAGCATGTCAGCTTGATGACTCTCGATAGCATCATGAAATGTGCCTTCAGCTGTCACAGCAACTGCCAGACCAATAGGTCAGTGCTGCCTGCCCCAAACCCTGGCAGGAAGTTTGCAGCTCAGAAGGGAAATGGGCACATTGCTTGTCACAGTGCTCCCAAATTTACAAGCTTCCCTGATTCCCCTCTCCCCAGGAAAAACACCTACATCCAGGCTGTCTATGACCTCTGCCACATGGTGCACCAGCGCCTCCGCATCTTCCCCTACCACAATGACATCATTTACTGGCTCAGCCCCCATGGATTTCAGTTCAGGAAGGCCTGCAGGCTTGCTCATGACCACACAGGTATTCCCTGCTGTCATCCTCTTCCAAAATTTTGGACAAAAGCAGTCAGGTTACTTCCTGGCCTGTGCAGTGATCCTGCCCAGAGGCTCAGGGCTGGGATCCAAGCAGAGCATCAGCTTGCAGTAGCGAGCGGTCTGATCCAGGCATGAAGCAGAGGGATCTCACCGCTCTTGGGTTATTAAACTGGACGAATGGAGGAATTCCCCTCTGGAAACACTCCTGTAAAATGGCCAGAGACTGGTCAGACAAGAGATGGGCACTGCAGGCAACACCAATGCAAGGAATTATTTTATTTTCCAAGCCAGGTGTGATTTTAGTGCATGACGGGTGTGTAAAATAGACTGAGAAGTCCATGGTGAGCAAAAAAGTTTGCAGAAAAGGATGGCAATATCCATGGCATTTGTTGCTGTGCTGCTGAAAAACCTGAAGTGTCTGGGATGCAGAAGCACAGAGTCAAATGCATCATGGACTGAGCAGTGCTCGCCAGATTGGGTGAACTTGGCATTCAAAGGAAGGACAGTTTTGCAGCTTGGCATCTCCTGAGCCTGCTGAACTTTAACCTTTTCTCCCCCAGACAAGGTCATCCAGGAGCGAAAGGAATCCCTTAAAGATGAACGGGAATTTGAAAAGATCCAGAAGAAGAGACATTTGGACTTCTTGGACATTCTGCTGTGTGCCAAAGTGAGTGGTGAGGAGTGTGTGTGTGGTAGGGCACAAGGCGCGGAAGCCACTCAGTCTTTGCAGGGGTGCCAAAAACCACTAGAGACCCTCAGGACTGCAAAAGCCATTAAAAAAAAATTAACCCAGTCCCACCCGGCTGAAGAGAGGCCAAGGTGATCCAATTTTCCTTTGTTGAAATGTTGGCAGTGTCTTTTTGAGTATATAACCTTCAGAGGGATTTCATAGTCTTGGTGGTTTAATATGGGAGGAATAAAGAGATTTAAAAGTGAAAGGGAAGGGGCTCTGAATCCTGTGTAAACAGAGTTTGATTTATATGTATCCCACAGGCATCACCACACCCCTTTTACATAGCTGGAAGAATATAATGGCCCCTACTGGGATATTTATATATTTATGTATTTCTGTATTTCCATATTTCTATATTTCTATATTTTTATATGTTTATATACATGTGTGTGTGTGTGTTACTATTTCATATATATATATATATATATACATATATATAGATTTTATGTATATGGGCCACTAAGTGTGTCTCTGGACTGTTAGGATGAGAATGGAGCTGCACTGTCAGATGAGGACCTGCGTGCCGAGGTGGACACATTCATGTTTGAGGGTCATGATACCACAGCCAGTGGCATCTCCTGGCTCTTCTACTGCCTGGCAATGCACCCTGAGCACCAGCAGCGGTGCAGGGAGGAGATCCAGGGCATCCTGGGAGACCGGGAGACAATTCAGTGGTAAGGCTGCACATTTCCTCTGCTGGTAGCTTTTTTTCTATTACTGCCATTTCTGGGTGAGCAATGTCTCCAAGGCTCAAAAGCTGGGTTGCTAAAGGTTGCTGCATGCACAGGGACTTCACAGGATGGAGCGGATCCTTCAACTAACTCTGCCACCCTGGAAGGGACATTCTGAATGCCATACCAAGCCCTGGCCACCAGCATTGCTCTTGGCTCTCTCCCATTTTCTCACTGCAAGACATCTTAGTCACAGCTTTTCCCCTTTCGCTGTCACTTTGCACTTGAGCTTGTTCAGAGGTTGTTCAGGTTGTTCAGAGGTGTCCTGGCATTCCCAGCCTCCATCAGGTTGTGGTTGGACATTGTGGGTCCCTCAGTTCACCCTGTCTGTTGCAGGGGGATCTGCTCAGGGCTTGATGGCTGTGGGTGAAGGGACCTCCCAGCACAGGCAGTGGGGACAGTGTGGGGCTCAGTGGGGACAGTGTGGGGCTCAGCCATCCTGTCCCAACAGGGAGGACCTGGGCAAGATGACTTACAGCACCATGTGCATCAAGGAGAGCCTTCGCATTTACCCGCCCGTTCCTGGGGTGGCCCGGCAGCTCAGCAAGCCCGTCACCTTCCCCGATGGACGCACTTTGCCGGAAGGTCTGTAAATCCCATTCCCGCCTCACAAAACTGCTCTCAGGCACCAGCTGCATCCTTGCTGGCACAGATGTTCAGGCAGGGCTGTGCAGATGTTGGCTTGTTTCTTTGTCACTGAGCCCTTTTCTCCTCCTCAATTGTTTTCCAGGCAGTGTCACTGCAATAAGCATTTACCTCATCCACAGAAACCCTGCAGTATGGAAAGATCCTTTGGTGGGTTTTGTTTTGCTCTCCCAATAATTCTTCCCCTTTATGATGTGCCTCTTCCCATGTCCCCTTCACCTGTTATCAGGAGAGAATTCTCTCTCCCGTGGGGTTCATAAGTTAAGGGGTGGCACATTTCTGAAGATACTGGTCAGTACTGTGTTCCTTAAAGAATTACTTTTCATTGCTGCATATTCTTCATTTGCAGGTGTTTGACCCTTCGCGTTTTGCCCCGGAGAATGTCTCTGGCAGGCACTCTCATGCCTTTCTGCCTTTTTCTGCTGGAATGAGGTAAAAGGAATTGAACGCTGAAGGAGTAGTGGGCAGAGACCCCACCTGTAGTCCTGGCCCTGCAGCATTAGATAGTTAAATAGTTAAATGAGGATATAACAAGTGTTTGTGCAACAGAGGGGTTCTGATACCAGCAGGCAAAAGGGGAAGGCAGCATTGCCAAGCCCCTTCTTGGGACAGGGAACTGGGTCCCAAAGCTGTGGAACATCCTGCTGGCATCCTGTGGGGAGCCATTGTGAGCTCACCTGCTCTCCTCCTTGATGCAGAGACCCCATCTCACCCTCCTGCCCTTTGATTCCCCCTTCTCTCCTGCCCCCCATCCTTCCCTCTGCCCTTGCCTTCAAGGCAAACAGCTTGCAAACCTTCTCTGCTTGGAGATCCACCTCATCCCTGCTGGCCTCTCCTTTGGCTTCCCCATCTCCCTCCTTCTCCATGCTCATTGAACACACATTCATGTGCTCCCAATGCTCCTCTAAATTCCTCCTGCTCAGCCCATGCCCCTGGTTTCGCTGCCCAAAGCACTGCCTGGGGCCCCCTGAGCTGCAGGGGGGAGGTTGTGTGCTGGTGTGGGAGGGCTGGGATGGGCTGTGGGGGTTTGCTGTGCCCAGCACTGGGATGGAGTTGGCTGAGCTGCTCCTCTTCCCTGCAGGAATTGCATCGGGCAGCAGTTTGCAATGAATGAGATGAAGGTGGCACTGGCTCTGACCCTGCGGCGATTCGAGCTCCTGCCCGACCCCGCCAAGCCTCCCCTCAAAATAACTCGGATCATCCTTCGCTCCAAGAATGGGATCCACCTGTATTTAAAGAAAATCGGCTGATGCTGGAAAACTTCCTGCCTTCACCAGAGGGAGGGACCAAGCAGATGACGGGACAATGTTTCTCTGGGGCAGAAGTGCAGGGCAGGATTTGGGGATGAGCTTTCCTGATTTCTGTGCTTTGTCCACCAGCTGAAAGCCCTTTTCAGGCTGGGCCCAGGTAGCTGGGATGACACTGCACAGACCCACTGCCATCTGCTCCAGGGCACTGATCTCGGAGCAGCCGGGCATGGCCATGCTCTCTGTCCCCTTGCACTGCCATAAGGGCTGGGAACATCTGCTGGTCCTGCCAGCTTCCTTCTTACCAAATCCTGCCTTCACACTTGTGTCCTGGCCAAATCTGTGACCATTTCCAGCCCTGCTCCGTCATCAGCACCTTCCTCAGTGCCTAGAGGTCAGCCCTCCTCTCCTGCAGTGGGACAGCCTGTGGCAGACCTCTATCTCACTTCTCACACTCAGTGGGTCTCTGTTTTGTTGAAAGCACTGATTCTGGTTTGGGCTCTGAAATTCTGCCCAAACTCCAAAATCCTCTGTAATTTTTGTCTTAATAAACCAATAATTTTTCCTGCAACAGCAGCTGTGTTGTTTATATTGCTGGTGCTTGCCTGCTTCATCACAAATGCAGTGTAAAACCCCTTTAGAAATGGAAGATGGAGAAGAAGCCCATGAGCAGCAAGAGACAACCCTGGAGAAACCAGGAAACTGCCTGGGGGTCTCGAGCCACAGCCAACACAGCACCTCCTTCCATGGGCAACTCTAACAATAAGCAATCTTCAGTCAAAGTTCTGATTGTTAGGAAGTGGGGGGAGAGGGGGACAGAGGGGTTCCCTCCTTTTTTTTTTAGTATTATTTTATTTTCTTAAGCTGATAAAGTTTTGAGAATTGGTACACTGGAGGACACCAGTGAGCTGTCCTCTGCCTCTGCAGGAATTATTATTGGGATAGAATATCACACATCAAACTGTGAAATCCCAAAAGCTGCTGTTGCAATTACCACCACAGTGATGTCGGCTGCAGTTCCAGGACTGTGAGAAGGTTGCTGTGCAGTAAGACAGCAGCTGACTTCATCCAGCTCCCATCTGCAGAGGCTGCTTTGCAGGGATGTGCGGGGCAGCCCAGGAGAAAATCCACTTGCTCCAGCTGCCTGTCCCCTCTTCAGACACGAGGTGCAGCTCTGGAGCTCAAATCAGAATTACGCAATGGAGAGAGACAGAGTATGCTTATCAAAATGTAAAATGTTATGAAACTATGAGACACTACAAGCTGTTTGGAGGGCCACATCAGGATACAAAACTATCTTGATAAATTGAAAACTGCTGAAGTGAATGGGATGTGAGTCCCATAAGCACAAGAGCAGGCACAGGTATTGAACAAAACCAGGAGAGGAAAGGACTGACAGGCAGCAATCTCGCCAGTGGATATTCTGTAGACAGAGAGACAGAAAAGCTAATATGAATCAATAATATCCTGCTGTTGCAATCAAAGCAAACATCATACTTGGATGCATAAACACAAATATTTCTCAAAAATTTTTCACTTGATTCTCTTTCACCAGGGGAAATGAGACTGTGTCCTTCAACCCTGTTTGGAGATTTAAGTACAAAAGCAACCGCATCTACTCCAAGCTTACATACTCAAAAGTGCAAAATGAGAAAATTTTTAATCAAAATAACTGAAGTTACCCGAAGCAAATTATGTGCATCTCCGTATTGGATGCAATTTTCTTTTAAAGACAAGATTTGAAAAACATACCCTCTCAAGAGGAGTGGATGAACCTTGGCATTCCAACGTGAAAGACTAAAGCAAGAGCATCTAATGAGCAGGAGCAAAGGCTGAAATCATGGTGTACCCACTGAAAGAAAGTAGGTTAAAGGGTATCAAACTAGGGGAACTTGGCACGACAGTCCTCATGTAAATAAATGGCAGCTGCTAAATTACATTTAGATAGATACAGTTTACATAGCATCAAGCACTCCCTAAAATTTCTAAAGCCCTGACATAGGTTGTCTGGGTAATGTGAATTTTCAGAGGTTTGAAGAGCTGGTGACTAGTGTTGCTGCATACTCCAAAAGCCCAAAGGAGGTAATGGATGTGGTCTAAAGCTGGGGCAGGTTACCTCTGGTCTATTTTTTGTGAGTGGACTGAATTGGGGGTACAGGAAAAGCTGCACTGTTGCTTCCCCAACTGGATTGTCCAACACATGAATGCTCCTGGCCCTGGGATGGAAAAGCCTGACTGCTCCTGTCTTCATCCTCCCCAGTCATTGTTCCCCTCACGACTTTTGGGATTCACTAAAAATCTGCCTCTTCATATCTGAAGAGGAAAAGGAACGAAGCTCTGCAGCATTCTCACCATCCTCTCTGTGTTGTGCTTGTGGCTTCTTTGCATGAGAAGGGAGCAGAGCCACCCAAACCCAGCATAAGATCTGCTCACAAATCCCTCCTTGGTGCTGTCACCCTCCGAGGCCAGGGGGCACACCCTTCCAAATAACACCACACACGGCAGCCCAGCTCCCAATTTCCCTGACCACGTGGGCCAGCTCTCCGTGCCAGGCCAGCCTGCCTGCATCCCACATCCTGGATCCCAAATCTCATATCCTGCATCATCCCACATCCTGCATCACTTCACGTCCTGCCTCACGCATCTCCCATGTCCTCACACATCTCCCGTGTCCTCACACACCTCCTGCTTCTGAGTGGGAGAGCTGGGCTGAGGCTGCAGCAAGGCTTCTGCATCTGCCGTGCCCCAGTGCCAGATCTTTCCAGAACGTGATTCCTGAGAGTAATTTCCCCCAGTTACCTTCCCCTCCTAGGCATTAGAGACGTGGTAATAATAAAAAGGCCTGGTCACATGGGCTGTGTTGCTCACAGAAATAAGGACAGTCAAGGACCAGCTGCAGAGAGCTTACCTCATTCTTTAATCCTTCCCTACTTTCTGCAGAAAAGGTAATTGCAAAGATGATGGGTTGGCCTTGGACTGCCTCATTCAGACCTTCAGATAACTATTTTAACAAGAACTCATGGGAGGGGTTATGTGAGGTGCAACAAGGGTAAGTCTATTTTTCAGTTAAAAATATCTTGGCTTTTTCCTCGTTGGGGCTGCATCTTTCTCACTGGGGCAGAGTAAAGATGCCACCTATTCCCAGTTTTTCCTTTCCCCACAGACTGTCACTGGCACTGTGCAGCCACATCCCGCTCACATGAAGGGTGTCTGTCTATCTCAGTTCGGTGGTGGCACTTTTTCGGATGCTGCCAGGCGTGTTGGAAGCAGCAGGACCAGCAGGGAGAGCAGTTGGCTCACAGCACCGGGAATGCAGTCCCTGCACAGGACCCACGCTGCTCTCCAGGCAAATTCACTGTCAGATGGCACCAGAAATTTCCATCTAAACTCCCCTGGGATTTTACACTGGAAGCAGCCTGTAAATTGAATAAGTATTGCAACATATTTGCAAGACAGCTGTATTAAATGCTTCCAGATATACATTCATCCTCAAGACATGTGTGGTCAGATGGGATCCAGGCAGCTTGCATTACTCTGCAATACTTGCTGGGCTCTTGCCATGATTTTCTCATCTATCATGTGTTTGGAAGCTTGAAATGTTATTATTTTTTTTGGCATTACCGCTACATTTCATCTGTCAGCACTAAGGGCTGCAGGAACACACAGGGACAGATGGGCTTGGACTCTTCTTCCTCTCTGAATAAACACAGGCACAACCAGGGAGAGCAGCTGCTGCAAGGTCACGCTCTGGGGCAAAGTACCCATTTGCCACCCAAATTTCACCTGCTCAGTAAACCAGTTCTGCTGCAATGAATTCCCACAGTGTGAGCTAAATCAGTGAGGAAGATCCTCTCCTGCTTCTGCTTAGGCATCTAAAGCAAGTGGAGAAATTCCCAAGACGCAGAAAGCAAATTCCATGGCCTGCTGTGTCTGTGGTTTTGATATAGCCTGGAAATTCTTCAGGGTAAGAGGGTTTTTTATGTTGCTGGCCTGACCTGTCTTTGCCCCACTGCCATCACATGGACATCCACAGCATCGAGCCAACCCTCCAGAGGCTCTCTGCAAATATTTGACAACCTTCCAAGTGTCCTTTAACACCCAACTGCAGTTTCACCAGCCTCAAATGTCCAGAAGGTCAAGCCAAGCTTCTGTTCCCCCTGCCAGCCTGCCCAGACTGCAGCGGCTATCAGGAGACCCTTGTACCTGCTTTTTCATGCTCAGATCTTCTTCTGGAGTCCTCAAGCAATGGGGCTGTAGATTCTCCTGGTGCTGACAGATTGCTCTGGCCTTGTCCCAAGCCTTTACATTGATCAAACCAGTGCTGTCCCTTTTCACTTTTCTGCACTTGCAGCTCTGCAGAATCTTCACTTTCCCTTTTGAGCTTTCATGGTTTCTTCCCCTGCAGAACACCCTGAGTTATTTTCCCCAACTGTGAGTGTTTGTGGCCCCTCTTGCTGTGAAATCTCTGAAATACAGGAAAAAGGCTTTTCTCTCCCCTCCACCAGTGAAGTATAGAATGCAGAAGCTGGAGGCTGGATTAAGCATCCAGTTTCGCTATCACCCAAACTCCGATTCTTGCTCCAAATCCCCATAAATGTGGGTTTAGCCACTTTGTCCCCTACATTCCTTCCACAACAGTTCAGCACTTGACATCTCACTTGACCTTCATGACAACTTGTACCCCTTGGCCTCATGCTCAACAGCTTTTACTGGTTATTTTATAACTATAATGGAGCCCATTTGGTAAAAATTTGCCTTGTTCATGGTTAAACCTACTGTCCAGGGACTTTGTCATCACTGAGAATTTCTGGGTTGTTATATAAGTTTCATCTGTGGCTGCACCAGAAACTCCATCCACTGGCCTGGCCCTCCATCTGTGGGTTTGGGGTTATTTATGAGTTATTTGGTAGGTGATTGCTGAAAGGTGGCAGCCAAATCCAGATTGGTCAGTCTGGTAACTGGATAGGTGCCACAGGACTTTCCAAACAGCTCCATTGGCACTAAAGAAGGGCTCAGCCCTCAGAGCTCCCTGTTTTCATTGTGCAGACCTTGTAAGGGATCCAACTACACAGCATCATTGGATTTATGAATGTGCTGCAGGTCTTCACATGAGGGTTTGTCACAGCTCATGCTCTGGCTACAGCCAAAGCCTTCCCTGAGAAATGCCAAACCTGACAGATTGCAGCACTTTGCCTCCAAAGTTCAACCTTTAACTCTCCTCTGAACTTTCACACAGATCCAGCTGGCTCAGCACAACGAGATACACTTAATTTTCACAAAGATGGCCAAGGGTGTGAAAAGGTAATGCTGCTCAGTGTAGTGCTTACCGGGGATGTTCTCCAAGGCAACGACAATGAACATCAGATAAACAGTTGTTTTTCTCAACAAAATTACTCTACAAGCAGAAAACATGGGGCATGGCATATTTTAGATTAAAAGATAAAGGAAAGTGCCCAAACATCAGAAGTCCTCTGTCTCAGAGATCTGTTATATTGAAGAGAACCACTCATAAAATTCAGTCACCCCTATGTTTTAGCTTATCAGACTATCACTCTCCACAGCTGTTAACCAATTTAATTTTTGTAAGGTCCCAATACACAAATGGGAAGTTATTTCAGCCCATCTGGGGATCCTCCTCCTCACAATGTACCTGGAAGTCACCCACACACGTCAGACTTTCAGCCCCAGCTCTCTACCAACTCCACATTGCCATCCCAGGTTTCTGCGTTTAGGGGATGTGAGCCCAGGTAACCAGCAGGATCTGCACGAGGATTCCTAGGAGGATCCTACCTGCGCCCCAACCAAGCACTGCACTGGAGAGGTTAATGCTGTGATGCAGAGCCTTTTCTGGAGAAGGTGAGTTGCCAGGTGGACAGAGGCAGGACTCACCAGGACTGTTGAGAGAACATGACCTTCCATCACCCCTCCCCATCACTCAGCCTTGCTGCAGCTCACTTTACTGCTCTGCAGCGTTTCCTCTCCTTGTGGGGCTCAGTGGGGATCCTCTGGACAGCAGCAGTTTTGTCTCCTGGCTGTGGTGGGAGCCCTTGGGGAACAGAACCACATCCCTCAGGTGCTTCTGGGGTTAGGTCCGTTCTCTTGATCCCAGCCTGACAGAGCTAGGTGGTGCTGCTGTCACCCAGAGCTCTGCTTTCACAGATGGAGGTGGCTGAATCCACCCAGCACACTCACTGGGAAGAGATGGCCTGTGTGTCCCTCACTCCGTGTGGGCAGCCGAATGGCTTCTACACCTGAACTCTGGGGACAGTGCAGAGCTCAGCTAGAGCCCCAGCCTGGATATCTCTCACCTCCTTCCTCCTTTGGCTTTGTCCACCTGGGCATGGAGGGCTGGAGGTGTGTGTGACAGCTCTGCTGGGACTCAGAGACAGCAGGAAACATTCGGGGCTGTTTGTTGTCCAGGTTGCAGGGACAGGCTGCAGGAAGCAGGTCAAAGGGTGAGTGCGAGCGCAGGCAGTGGGGCTGAGCTGACGCAGTGTTTGCCATGATGTTGCGGCAGCTATAAATTGCTCTCAGCTCCACTTTGCCGGGCTCAGCTCCAGCAGAGGAGGAGAGAGAGGATTTTTACCTGCACTGAGCTCCTCATCTGGCTCAGGAGTGAGAGGGGCAGGCAAGAAACAGGCAGGAGACGGCAGTGCCAGGCATCTGGATCAGCATGGCATTTCTGCTGGACAACATAGCCAGACCTTCTGCTGTCCTCCTGCAGCTGTCTGTGCTGCTTGGTGTAATCTTTGTGCTGCTGAAGGCGCTCCAGTTCTGCTGGGAGAGGAAGAAACTCATCAAAGCTCTGGAGGCATTCCCTGGCCCCCCGAAACACTGGCTCTATGGCCACAATCACCTGGTAAGCAGTGAGCTGGGCTCAGCCAGGGTGGGTCTGTCCCAGCTGTGCAGAGTGTCAGTCAGGATGAGAAGGACTGGATGGGGTGTGCGTGTTCTCTGCTCCTGTCTCTTCCTACAGGAGAGGACCTCTGCACAGGGAGTGCCAAGGCTCCTGCAGGGCAGGAGGAAAGGGTGCCTGGATATGAGGTGCACCTCATTTGGCAAAAAAAGAAGTCATACTATTTTCAATCGTGTCCTTAAACATAGAGTTATAGGACTTCCGTGACGTTATTTAAATATGAGCAACCATAAAACGTTTCTTTGCTACGTGAAACCTTCTACCAATGAGTGCCTTGCCCTATAGCCACTGAAGAAGACATGGCCATGAAAGCAGGGCATTTTAATGCAGACATTTTCATCATTCTATTGTGAAAATGTTTTGCTTTCCCACTGCATGCCCACCTTGCACTGTCTTAGTCCTCCTGGCCTGCCCACCAGGCATCCTGGTATTGCCCATGCCAGCAGTAGCTCCCAAGTGCCACACCAAATTGCTCCAGGCTGTCCTAAGGTGGCTCAGCTGCAGCCAGCCCTGCAAGGGACCCTCCGTGGAGCTCCCTTGTGCTGCAGGGATGTTGTGGCTTTGCCAGTTGTGCACAGCCCCTTTGCAATGCTCATCCTCTCCTCCACCTGCAGCATAAAAGTCCCTGTGGGTCAAGTCCGCCCACTCTTTTAATTACCCAAGAGAGGATGCCTTGCATGTGCTTTCCATGAGAGTGCAAGTTTAACCTCTCCTCCCCCTGGCATGTCCCTCTTTTTCTGCCTTTATTAATCCCAGATTAACTCTTGTTGCAGATACGTCCTGAAAAGTTACTATATCAGCTAATGTCATGGGGAGAAGAATATCCCTATGCCTTTCCCAGATGGTTTGGCCCAGTCCTGCCTTCTCTAATAGTCCACCATCCAGAATATGCCAAAAGCATACTGGGCCGAACAGGTGAGTCTCTACCTCTGGTTTTGAAAGCTTTTGACGCTTTTCTACCAACTAGATACACCTACAGAGTACATTATACTTTCCTACCAAGAAAATAATGGGAAACTTGCCTGGAGTCATCCCCTCTGCCAGCTTCCTTCCCAGCTATTGCAATCCCTCCTTTTCTCCTCCTCACAAGCTCCCAGCCTGCCCCAGGTCTCATGGAGCAGTTTGTATTGTGCAAAACAGTGACCAGGTGCCTGTTCTCTCCAGTTTCCTGTCAGTTCCCAGTTTGAGGTTCATCTGTTTTATCATCTTCTATGGCATCTATCACCACAATACTTGTGCTTTCCAGTAAACCTAGTAAGGACTGTGAGCTGGCATGGCAATGGCTCCCGAAGGGCATCTTATGTCTTCTCCTCTGCTCCCACCTGTGGAGCATGCGAGTGGTACATACATGGCCATCCCCAGCAACTCCCATCCATTGTTTTCAATTTTAGAATTTGCCATGGCTGTTTCTTTTCCTCACCCATTTTTTTGTTCTAACTTTCTCTGTTTTTTCAAGTCCATGGTTTGTAGATGACCACTTTTAAACTCTACCTCTAGTGGTACAATATTTTACATATTGAAATGAGATTAATTCTGCCTTGCGACCTAGAGCATGAAATCTAACATTAATTTATCCCAAATTTTCTCTTTTGCCACATGGAATTCATTAGTTATATGTGTATATCTGATATCTGTCCTGTTTTACAGATCCCAAGGCTAGTGTACCCTACAGATTCCTCCTTCCCTGGATTGGTAAGTCAGAAGCAGCAGTAAGGATGTCAGAGCTGTGATCAGAGCCTGCAGGAGCTGTTTGTGCCTTTGCTGTTTGTGCCTTCAGGGAAGGGGCTGCTGGTCTTGGAAGGAAGCAAATGGTTCCAGCACCGGAAGATGCTCACCCCAGCCTTTCATTACGATGTTCTGAAATCTTACGTAACCCTCATGTCAGACTCAGTCAAAGTGATGCTGGTAAAAATCCCCACTCCTGCTACTTTTACCTTTCAGCTGTGAAACAGTGAAAATAACCAGATATACAAATGAGTGAGAGAAAGACACTGCAGTTAGAGAGTTCCTAGAGTTTCACTGAATTTTTGAGTAGTTTTGAAGTTCTGAAATTGCTCCTTTCACCTTCACCTTCAGTGTCCCTTTGGACACTCCACTTACTTTCTTTTTTTTGCCAATAAAACCAACCACTGCAAGAATATCCTTTCATAGCCTGATGTGATATGCCTTGAAAAAGAAGTGCACGGAAGACTTAGATTACATTCAGAGTATATTATGAACTAAGGCCTCTGCTTGCAGAAAAAGTAATTAGCAGTGTAGATCTGGGAAGATGGACAGGAAAATATGACCTGATCATAGATGGTAATCTGTCCCTTCTTGCCCCTCTCTCCACCTCTAGGATAAATGGGACAAGAGCATCACAGAGAGGAAGTCAGTGGAGCTCTTTCAAGATGTCAGCTTGATGACACTGGACAGCATCATGAAATGTGCCTTCAGCTTCCATTCCAACTGTCAGACCCAGAGGTCAGTGCCTGAATTTCCAAACCCTGGGAAAGAAGTGCTCCTGCTTCACCACTCCCCTTGCTAATACCAGCTCTAACCTCCTCCTCCTCACAGCAACTCCCACTATTATATCAGAGCTGTTTATGACCTGAGCTACCTCCTGAGCCATAGAATCCGGACTTTCTCCTTCAAGGATGTCTTCTACGGCCTGACTCGCAAAGGCCGTGAGTTCCAGGATGCCTGCAAGCTGGCCCACGCCCACACAGGTATTCCTGCCCCTTTCTCCCAGCCCTGCCTCCCAGCTGAACCTCTGCCCCACTTGCCCCTGGGGTGGCTCACAGTGGGGTTGCAGCACGGACTGGCCAGAGGGTTACACATTAAACAGAGTCCAAGCTGATGACCGAGCGGTCAAGTACGTGAGGGTACTCTGGATGCACCCAGCTGATCACTCTTCTGTGCAGATAAGGTAATACAAGAAAGAAAGACACTGCTCTCCAATGAGAAGGAACTCGACAAGATCCAGAAGAAGAGACACCTGGATTTTCTGGACATTCTTCTTTGTAGCAAGGTGAATGTTTGAAGTGATGGTACCAAATGCCAAAGAATACACCTGTGTGGCACCGAGGGTGCATCAGCACAAGAAGGAGAGCACAAGAGACACCAAATCATGCCAGTCCTTTGGGTATATAAGACCTGTGTGGTTAAGAATTATGTGCTCTCCTGTTTTTTAGGACCCAAATGGAGTCGGACTGTCCGATGAGGACCTGCGTGCCGAGGTGGACACATTCATGTTTGAGGGTCATGATACCACAGCCAGTGGCATCTCCTGGCTCTTCTACTGCCTGTCACTGCACCCTGAGCACCAGCAGCAGTGCAGGGAGGAGATCCAAGGGATCCTGGGAGACCGGGACACCATTGAGTGGTGAGCTAGGACTTCTTATTCCTTTATCTTGAACTCTTTTCACTTACCTTTTAAGGCCTTTGACATGGTCCCCCCTGACATCCTTCCCTTTAACTGGAGAGATAAGGATTTGATTGTTTGGAATTGTTTGGAATCCAGAGGGTAGTGGTCAATGGCTCAATGTCCAGATCAGTGACAAGTGGTGTCCTCGGGGTCCCTACTGGGGCCAGTACTGTTTATTACCTTCATCAGTGACAAAGTCAAAGTGCAAAGGGATTGAGTGCACCCTCAGCAAGTCTGTTTCCAGGGAGGACCTTGGGAAGATGACCTACACCACGATGTGCATCAAGGAGAGCATGCGCCTGTTCCCACCAGTTCCCTCTGTGTCCCGACAGCTCTCCAAACCCATCACATTTCCTGATGGACGCAGCTTGCCAGCAGGTCTGTTGAGTTCCTCCATCTTTCATGCAGCTGCCTGTGACAAGCAGGGCTTCCTCACTCTGTGTGGAGGGGCTGGAGGGTCTTCCAGCCTCCCTCCTCTCTCCCGTAGCTGTACAGAACTACCGCAGCTTGCCGCCACAGTGAGCCTGGAAAGGGCGGCCAGACAGAGTCTAAGGACATGCTCCAGGGTTGTGGGGTGTCCACAGAGCTCAGAGGGGACTTGCAGAGTGTTGTACCTGGCCAAGTCAAAGTGATACACTGATACAAAAAAGGGACCCAGCTCTGAGGCCACTGTTTTGTTTGTGCGAGGTTTTCAGGAGAACCCTGCCAGATCTCCTGCAATAGCCCCTGCAGAGCCCAGGGAGGGAGAGCACCCCAAAAACACCTCTCCTGCATCTTCACTCTTGAGGTGTCATGAGCTTTTTCTCCCTTTTCTTTTACAGGCTGCCAGATTGCTCTGAACATATTTGCTATTCACAGGAACCGGGATGTCTGGGAGGACCCTGAGGTATTTCACCTTTAAAACATGAAAGAAGATCTCTGATCCCAGACATCCATTCGCCTTGATCAAGGCAGCCTGTGCCTCCCTGCTATGGTTTTTCTTTTCCCTCATCATTCCAACAGTCCACATCTAAATGCAAAGTTCAGTCGAGTTACCAAACACCCCAAAGGCTTTGGATGTGACAAAGTGCTGGGAAAGGCTGTTCAACCATCTGTCTTTGTGCATGGTGACACAGAGATGCTCTGACTGCTTTCAGCTGCCCTGCACACACTTAGATCTCAGAATACTATGAGAAATCCCAAGGCCTCCATGCAGTGTGTGATTTGAAGATGGTATTTTAGAGGTTTAAAGAAATAACTGGAAATACAGATATAGAAATATAGAAGGGTGCACAGCTGCCTGTCTTTAGTGGCTTTCTAGAGAGCCATTTCTCTAGAGAGAATCAGGCATCTCTGGAATGGAACGAGTCTGACTAGATCATTGTTGCCACGGATGACAAAAGACCTGCAGGCATCTTGGGAGCTGTAGTGGGCGACCTGAATATCTCCAAGGGGAACACCCACTCAGTGCCTTTGTCATCTGCAGCTCCCCCAGGAAGAGCAGAGGCCCCATCCAGCCCTGACTTGGGGACCAGGGAAGAGCCTGGTGCTGCTCATATCACACCAAACACTGACCAAATGGTCTTTGTTGCTCGCACAGGTCTATGATCCCCTGAGGTTTTCTCCAGAGAACTCTGCACAGAGGCACTCCCATGCTTTCCTGCCTTTCTCCGCTGGATCCAGGTGGGAGATCCTTTATCCCTCTCCTTCCCATCAGGCTACCTTGCATGAGAGACCTAGCTCAGGGTCAGGCTCCTGAAGCTAATCCTCCCTCGGTCTCTGTGAGCCAAGCTGGCTTGGCCAATTCAAGCAGGTTTTCCGTAATGGGATCTCCTATTACAGCATCTCCTGTAACAGGATTTCCATGCTCCATCAGCTCCAGAGCACTTCCCACACCCCAAGCTCTGTGGTCACTGTAGGATTGCACACATTTTTCTTGTGGCTTTGTGGAGATGTTTACATATTCTCTTGCCTGCATTGGGAACACAGCTCCCTCGTTTAGGGGCGAATCCCAGTGCATCTCCAAGCCAAGCTGGGCCCACATCTCTGTGGTTCCCACACTGTATCAATAGACAGACTCAGGTTACTGAGGTCTCAGCAACTTGAAAGAGGATCACCACAGAGCCAGAAATAACCTTTTGGAGATGTCTAGACTTTTAGGTGGATCCTGTCTGTGCTTCCTAGTGAAGTAAGCCCCTTTTCTCTCATACCTTTTTTCAATGCTTAATAATAAAAAAAATAGCAAAAGCCCTGCACAGAGTTGGGTGCAGGAGCTTCCTAGATGAAGCTGTAGTGCCATCCTCACAGCAGCCAGAGGTCCCCCAGCTTCCACATGGGGTGAGGCCAGCTTGGGCGTGGTATGAAGGCAGCAACGGGAGCATCTGTCACCCTCTCCCCAGGAACTGCATCGGGCAGCAGTTTGCCATGAACGAGATGAAAGTGGCGCTGGCCTTGACCCTGCTCCGCTTTGAGCTCCACCCGGACCCATCCAAGCTTCCCATAATGGTACAGCAGATCGTCCTCAGGTCCAGCAATGGGATACACCTGCAGCTGAAGAAGATCCGCTGATCCCATAGGGTACCACAGCAGAGGGGCAAGAGCTTTCCCGAGGGACACCCTCCAACCAGAGGTTTAAGAGGGGAGCACCAAACAGACCCACAGTGACCACAGTGGTCCTCTCCTGTATCAACCCCTGTCCCGAGGGGCACACTGAGCCCACAAACACCAAACCCTGCAGGTCCAGCTCCCCTCCTGGCACGGGCAGCAGCACTGCTAAGGGGGTTCCACAGCATGGCTGTGGCTCATCCTTCACCTCCACAGGCATCCTCCATGTCCTGCTCATCTCCTCACCTCCAACCTGCCCTCAAAAAATCCCTGACAGGACTTCTGTCGCCTGCCTGTGGATTTGTCCCATTGTCAGTTCCCCGCTTGGGCTTGGCAGTGAGCAACACCCAACATGATTTGCTTGGATGTCTAAAGCCTGGGCGCTGCCCCAGCAGAGAGTCCTTCCCCTGCCTCCAGCCTGGGTGTGCCAGGGCAGGAGGGCTCCTCCCGGCAGCCTCACTGCATCCCCACGCACCACCCTCCAAACAATTCCCGTCCTGGGGCTGGCACTGTGCCCACCATTATGGAGATGAATGCCTGTGGTTCTTTTCTGCCCCAGCTCTGAACTTCCTTGAGCTGACGGTGCTCAGGAGCCAGCACAGCGACGTGCCACCAGCTAACCTGGAGGAAGTACTTGGCACAATGGAAACAGCGTGTGATCAGCCTTGTTCTCCTCCCTGAAATGAGAATAAAGCCCTGTGGGGATGATCTCCAAGCATGGCCTTGGCTTCCTTTGCATTTGGGGCCCCAGCAGAGTACAAGAGGAGTCCCAGCAGGCCAGAAGCAAGGCTGTGCCCAAGGGTGCAGCCCTGTCAGTGTTCTGTCAAGCCACAAGTGCTCTTTCCCTGGGTGGGTTGCAGCCTGTTGAGCCTGAGGAGCTCCACACACGCCACACCATCCAGCACCAAGCCCTTACCTTGGACTCTGGGAGCTAAGGAAACAACTGAAGTGATCTATGGTCAAACAAAGCAAAACAGAAATACACACCACACACAAAAAGTCCTGGTGGTAGGAAGAAAATCAGCTTGCAAAATAAAACAAGTCCCAGACCGTGTTCTGCAGAGGCTGAGAACTGACTGCTCAGTTCATGAGTGGCCTGCCCAAGGGGTGCAGGTGAGCGCTGGCCCTGGGATGGGGTTTGTTGTGGGGGCACAGGGAGCCTTTCCCCAGCACCAGCCGAGGTGGACCACGTGGATGAGCTGCAGGTCCGGGGTGTGAAGCGGATCACTAGGTGGCAGTGGGAGACCCAGAAAAACTCCTCGCTTGTCCCTGGCAGGGAGCACGGCCAGGCCCAGCAAGGTGGATGATGTACCCTATCCCTGGGGACATCCCTGTCCCCACCCTCAGCCGAGCAGGGACTGCTGTGACAGTCCCCAGTGTGTTGGTGACATCACCCACAGCCCAGGGGAGGTTTGTCACTGCGAGGGCGTGGGCACTCAGCGGGCATCAGGGGAAACTGAGGCATGAAGGCTGTGTTTGTGCCATGCCACAGTGACAGACAAGGCAGCTGGGGACCCAGGTCCTCTTGTCCCAGCCCTCCCCTTCTCAGGCCCAGGAGGAGACTGGAGCAGGTTGAGCAGAGGTATCACCACCCTGGCACTGCTCATGGACCCAGGTCTGAAAGGTCAGACCTCTGCTGGCCTGTCCCCAGCTCCAGCACTGCCAGACCTTCAGAGGGCAGGAGTTTGACACCTTTCGTTACCGAAACATCCTCTGTGTCAGACATTTCAGGTGCCCACCTGGGAACAAGCAAACCACCTTGAAGCTCTGCTCATCTATTCTCCAGCAGGTGGTCCAAGAAATGAGCTTCAGGTGCGCTTGACCACAAAGACCCACCCCAGTCTCCTCGGTGGTGGTCACAAAGGAAACCAGGTGGCACTTAAAGGTGTCACTACAGCATCTTCTGGTTTGGGAATGGGGGGATAGGACCCCCAGCTGCTGTTCACCCCATGGTCTGCATGGCGCCCTAGGTTTTTGGGGCCATCACCCTATTCACTGCCATGACCAAGGCTGCTCATCTGGAGTCCTTCTGATTGTTACGAATGGCCAAACCCCAGCCACTCCCAGCAGAGACTTTCTATGGGGAAACTGCTCTTGGAAATGTGCTTGGGAAAGAGAGGAGAAGCTGCTGCCATTTTTGATGCAAAAAATGGATTGTTATTCCATGCAGCTGTGATAGTAATTGAGGTAACCTGAGCCAAACACTTTAAAATCTCTTGCTGTTAAGAACTGTGCTTAAACCAGGTTTGCAGTTCGAAGAGCCAAAGCTTTTGAGGGAAGGTCTCGCAGCACCAATGCACTGTGGAACCCTAAAGCAGCACCAACCAGGAGAAAATTCTTCCACTTTCCAGCTCAGCCAGGTCAAAGGGAGCAGCACAAACATCCCCCACCTTCAAACGGTGGTGGTTTGTGGACAGCAGCGTGTACAAGATAACCTCCCCTGCCAAGCCACCGCCGAACGGCTGGGAGAGCAGCAGAGGAGCTGTGCGAGGAGCCGGGCAGCAGCCAGCGACACAGATCTAATCGCCAGCGCTCGCCCCGAGTGTCCCCCTGTCAGGCAGTGACATTTCTGCGCTGTCTCAGCTCGCTCCTCCATCACCATGGCTACAGCAGCCGCCAATCCGCGGGCGAGCCCTTCTGAGTACCAGCAAACCCTCTGGGAGATGCTACGAGAGCCAGCCCCTTTGGCAGGGAGACACTTCGGGGACCCCGGGACAATCCATAGCACCAAAATTTCCCCTTTTTCTTCTTTCCCTTCGCCTTCTTATTGTCTCTTTTTTTTTCCCTTTTTTTTTTTTTTTGTTTTATTTTTTTCTGAAGCACGAACAATGGAGCTAAAAGGTTGGGTATCAGGCCGATAATCATGAATGACGTGTCGTTATTACACACCACACATTCATTATCTCCCACTCCAGCCATGTCACAGGCGGCTGGAGGAGGGCAGATAACGGGGTGCCTTCATGCAGATGGCTTATTATCAGGATGTTCCAGGAGGGGCTTTAAGACAGTTAGTGATGCTGTTTGCCAGTTAAAGATTAGAGACCCCAGAGAATAATTAACAATCCCAAAACCCAGTTTTTCTGCTGGATTCTTCAGCTTTCTCCCCCCTCCCCCATCCTCTTTAATCTATTCACTCTAGCAGGTGTAATAAAGTGATAAGGACAGGCTCGGGGGATGTTTGTTTGGCTACTACGGGTGTATAAACCAACAATGGATGGTATTTTACTTCTGGCTTTCAGTGGCTTGAATCGAGACCAAAAACTTTGCAGCCCCCTTGCCCACACACAGCCACCCCTCCATGCTGTGCTCCTGGCTTCCATCTGGGTGGCTGGGTGGCTTTTTCCCCACCCAAAGGAACACGATGGTGGGACAAGCTCCTTTTTTACCTCTGGAGATCCAAATGACACCTCTTGGTGCCGAGGTGCCCAGTGCCGGGATATAAACCTCAGGTGTAGGGCTAGAGGTGGTGCTGCTTCCAGCAGCAGTTATCCTGAATACAGCAAGTCTTTAATTAAATTACCTTGGGATAATTTATATGGTAGGTGTCCACCTGCCCGAACTGCTCTGGGGCTGTAGTTACAGCTGGAACAGAAACATCTCAGTCCCTCATAGCTAAAGAGCCTCAGGAGAGATTGGGGGAGCATCAGAGTAAAGGTGGCTTTCAACAAGATACCCCATTATCTGGGGGTCCAAGAAATGAGTTGCACCCTCCTAAGTCACAAAGAAAATCTGTGATACATCTCGGAACAAAGTGGGAATGGGAAAACCCTGCCCTGAATATCTTCTCCCCAAAAGGAGATTATTCTGTCTACAGCAGAACTCAACCTTGAATATCTTCCCAAAGCCCAAATTTTCAGAGATAATGGCATTATGGAGTGGGGGGTAGGATGGAGCACCCATGGTGTCGTTCCCCTTCACTGGGGGACGTGGGGTGGCTTGTGAAAGACACCTTCATCCCCCCATGCTAGACAGAGAGAGGTGTTGGGGAGGATTTGCCCCTCAGGCAGACTGGCTCAGGGCCCTTCAGAGAGGCCAACAAGGCTGTGGGAGGTGCCCCTCACCTGGGGGCTCTCAGGTCCTGCTCTGACTCTGAAGGACATTCCCCAGCTCACAGGGGCAGTGCGGAAGGCACGAGCACTGGCACGCCAGAAGTTGTCTTCCCAATCACGCTCACCCTGCCAGGGAGGGATGAGACAGCTTTGTGCTTTAAAGAGCATCCCGACCCTATCAGCAAGAGATGAGATATCCTAATTATGGCAGTACAGGCGAGGATCTGGGCTGTATCAGCCAGTACAGAAAGGTAAACAAGAAATATAACAATGGACCCTTAACACTCATTAGCTGTGTCAGATAATACCTCACTTTTCTCCCTTTGGGGCTTAAAATCTAATTAAGATTTTCCAACAATAAATTTCATTTATGCTCGCTCCCTTTTGTTCTTTTTAGGATCACACCGAGAATCATCTGTGAGCCGGCTGCACAGCTCGCGGGAAGGCAGCTTCAGTCAGCCTCGGCTTGTGCTTCACAGACAAGGGAAACTGAGGCAGGACAGCACCATGGACAGTGCAGAGGTGAGCTCCCACTAGGACATAGCACTGGCTCCTGCATAAGTTTTTTTCCCAGAAAAGTGGACTCCAAAGGGGAACTGGTTGGGATAAGACCTAGCATGGAAAATCCTGGGCGAGTCCAGCAGTAAAGCTCCATCCTTCTCCTTGCTTGGACCTACAGACATGGCAGGGATCCATGGGGAAAGGGACACTGACACCCACTGAGCCCTCAGCACACCTCCACCCCAAACACCAACCTCCACCCCAAATCCAGGCATTGCAGGGTGAACAGCTCAGGCATTTGTCACACATTCACTGTGTGTGCAGGGCAGGGAATAAACCCCTGTCGTTACTCATTAGAAGGGTGTCACTGCTCACTTCTTTTGCAACCGAGAGGTAAAAAATTAATGGGTTCCCTTCCTCTCGCCACACCCGCAGCCCGGGTGCTGACACGGCAGGAACAGGCAATGACTAATCCTTAAACCCTGCTGAGTGCAGCAGTACCACTGAACCTTGGGGAGCTTGTTTTTTCCAAACCCACGTGACGTTTGGCACCTGCAAGAGGAAAGTCAGGGGAGCAGCACCCATCAGGGGCAAGAGTGGGGTGGTCCAGCACCCAGCTTGGGGCTGGCTCAGCCTCCAGCTGCCCAGGGGAAGGTGGTAGATGGAAACAGCTCTGATGGGACAATGGGGATGCAGCTATCCCACCTCCACATCTGAGGGTTTGACCCCTCTAACCCTTCTGCCTGTTTTCTTCTATTCCCACGCGATTTCTCAATGGGAGATGTGATTTCTCAATGCCAAGTCTTTGAGGGCATTTTCAAAATACCTACCTGGAGCTCTAGGGAAAATGCCTTTCAAGGTGGGTCTGTTACTGGAAGGCTCCTGCCTGGATTTTTGTGTCACCATGTGCTAGGGGCATCAGCAGCTTCCTCTGTGGGAAGTGCACAGCAGAGCCCTAAAAACACCCTGCTCCCCCCAAAACCAGGGGCTGCCAAAAATGCCCCTCTTAGAAACCTCCCATCCCAGTGTTGCTCCAGCTGGGCTGCCTTTGACTGCAGAGTCCCTTAATCCTTTCCTCGGTGGTCAGGAAGAGGACCCTGCGTGCCACTGGAGTAACTCATGTTCCAGGAATGGCCAAGGCATCAGAAGTCTCTCCTTTCAATCCACAAATGCCACGGCTTAGAAACGCTCCTTGTTCCCGTGGTGGCCCTGGCACTGTCCCCAGCACAGCAAAAGCCAGAGCCCAGTTAATGAGCAGCCTGGCAGGAGCAGGGTGCACTACAGCCAGCTGTCCCAGGATGGCCAGTACTGCCCAGGACAGCCCCCGGGCACTTCCTGGCAGCATTGATAAGTGACTGCTATTCACAGCCTGCAGCCCTGGGCATGGCCCCCAGCTGTTGTGGTCAGTGGGATTCAGGAGTGCTGCCTCTCACCCATTAAACAGCACTGGGAAGTGCTGGAATGTCTCCGTGCCTCAGTTACCCCACCTGGCAGATGGAGGGGAATGATGCTCTCACCTCCCTGGTACATCCCTTTGAGGCTCTGGGGCAGTCCAAATGCTGAGCATTCCCTGATGTCCTTCATTCTCCCAACAGCCCAAAAGCTGGGAGAGCTGTGAGATGCCAGAAAGTCCTTCCGCTGATTAGGAGAATGACCCTCTTTGCTGTCATAGGCAACAATTCTCTTTATTGCTCACTGGGAAGATATGTACAGCGGGGAAGGTTTGTTCTGACATTAAAATGCATGGTGTAGGTCATAAAAAGGAGGGTGAACTGGGGAGGAAAGAGCAGGTTTTCCATCAGCAGCTCCCTGGAGGGAAGCTGGGGGCGTGGGGAGGTCCCAGGCACCCAGCAGGATCCCCTCTGTGTCTCGAGCAGGTCAACACCCTCCTGGGACTTGGGACATCAACCTCGCCAGCCAGGTGAGGTGACCACCAGGCAGGAGAGGTGGCACCTCCAGACCTCTCCTGGGGACCAATGCTCACGTGGACACCAGCCCCGGAGGCAGAGCATGTCCCGCAGGTGGGAACGGAAAAGATCAGGAGGTGGTGGTGCCATGGAGAGGTCAGGGCCCCATCACACACGGGGGGTGCCAGTGCAGAGGGTCTCTGTGAAAATGCCCATCGCAATAGCGGGAAGCGAATCGGGAGGAAGAGGAGGGCGGCTGGTGGGTGCTGCTACATGGCTGTGGTGATCACCCTCTCCTCAGGCTCCACGGTGTTCTCGTAGGCGTGCTGGTTCTCTTTGGACCTGCAGCAAGAGAGAGAAGCACAATGCTGAGCTCTCTCCCAGCGAGATCAACCTCCCCAAAGCCACCACTGGGGTCCTGGCCTTGCTGGTGCCAGCTGTGCACCGAGTGAGGGGCGAGGTGGGGAGCACAGGAGAGGAGCCAAGCACAGGGTGAGAATTGCTCTAATTTTTAGTGAGGGCTGTTTTGACTGTCACCATCTACTTGGTGACCTGTGGTCACTTTTGGTGGTTTCCTCTGTTGGACAGGTGTGACGTAGCGTAAGAGAAATGTGGCGTAGCAGGTTGTGAGGTGGTGGATGGATCATGGGGCTCAGCTGCAGGGATGGGGAGAGATGAGAGAGAAGGGGATACTCCCTCATTGCCTTCTGTTTAGCCCCTGGAAAGGATAAAAGCCCCAAAACCAGGTGCATGGGATGTGTAAGATCCTGAGTGGGTGAGACTACAGCTCTGCATGTCTGAGTTGTCCCCACGGGGACAGAACAGAGCCTGGGAGCCATGGGGAGGAGGTCTGAGCAGGTCCTTCACCTGAAGTCGGCAGCAGCCGATATGTATCTCCCTTCATGGCCGTTGGACGTGACAGCATCCGGCTTGTCCTCTACACTCACCACGTTCTCGGCATTTTCCCTGAGGGAGAGAAGAAAGGAGCTGATATAGAGCAATGAAGGAGCCGTGCTGGGGAGCAGCCTCTTGGTGGTGACTACAGAGACAAGAAGGGACTTGGAAGTGATTCTCTCCTTGGCCACCCTGCTCAGCCCCTTCCCAGCAGGACAAGGACAAGGAGAAACACCCTCAGTGCAGGTTTGCAGAGGCTGTGCCAAGTGCCAACCCCTCTCTCCGCAGCTGTGACACCCAGCACCGTGCTGGCAGTCAGCAGGACTCATTGTCAATACGTGGGATTGTTTTCTCCCACTAACTGGTTTTTCCAGTCCGTTGCAAAATCGTCCCCTGTGGATCCCAGTGGACACAGAGCAGTCAAGGCTCTGCTGGTGCTGCAGCCCTGGCGCAGGAGGGCTGTCCTTGGGCATGTCTGTGCGAGCAAAGCCGAGCCGCTCTCTCTGAAAAGTGAGTCTGGACCGCCTGCAGAAGGAACCACTGGGCAGAGATGGGGTGTTCAACCTCAGCCTGACTACAAAAGCTCAGCTCCACAGCAAGCCTGCAGCCTGCGCAGAGGCAGGGGATTTAGCTGCAGAGGGTGAGCGCAGGTCCACGCTGTGTGTACCCCTGCCTCCTCCAGCGCTTGCCCAAGGGCAATTCCTGAGGCTTCTCCAAGGAGCAGCCTGGCATGAACAGGCAGCGGCTGGAGCTGATAGCTGCTGTCACAGTGGCAGCGCAGAGCTGGCAGGGCTCCAGGCTGCCGAGCCTCGCTCCCGCTCGTCTGAAGAAAGGCCAGATTAATTAAAACAAGGCACCATCCCTCCTCAAGCCCTCCTCGGCATCCTCTGCCTCCAGGCTGGGAAAAGGCAGCCAGGCACGGGCAGCAGTGGGAAGCACCATCCCTGCCTGCCGCTCCACGGGCTGGGCGTTCCTGCAGTTTGAGCACAAAGGTTCCTCTTTGGGAAACAAAGACTACGGTGGCAAATCACACTACATAAATACATACACATTATACACACACACACACATATATATATACACACACACATTGTATTATACATTAACCTGGAATGCATCCCAAAGGGACCTGCTTTAAATGCACCTCGGGCTAAAGCTTGATCTGCTGAGCATCAGTGTACACCCCAAATCCTCACTTCTTCAGCCTGGAGAGGCTGCAGGAATGCACAGGTATAAGAAAATTCCAGCACCTTTGGGTGCAAAGCCTAAAGCAACCACACCAATGCAGAGGAACTGGGAAACAGTTGTGGGGTGCCTTTGGTCTTCATCCCCTGTTGGCTTTGGGTTCAGATTCAAGATCAGGTTACTGCAACTTAGCCACTTGGCCGTGCTCGGCTGAGCAGGAGCAGCAGACGGTGACAAGAGGTAACCCATCCCACAGAGCCTTTTTCGGAGGAATAAAAACACCTCATTTGCCTGTGCCATGGGCTCCAGGTGGAGAGCACTGCCCCAGCTTGGCTACCTCCCACTTCTCCCAGCTCCTCTCAGTGTGTTCTCATGACTTGGCTCTGTCTGCTTTGCAAACAAAGCCGTTTCGGGTTCATTATCCCATGAATATAAGGCACAAAGGAACTGCTCCCCCAAAGCCATAGAAAATCAGGCTTGGGCCAGCCCCCTGAATTTGTGCCCATGCAGTCCAGCCACGATGCTGCGGCCCTGCTGTTCCCAGCACAGCGCTTTCTCATGGCAGCGTTTGTATGGTGCAAGATCACACCTGGCAATCAGTAACAGGGATCAGAGACCAGGACAGGGAGGGCAGGGAGATGAGGACAGGGAGTCTTTGCTCTCACTGCCCACCTCCCGGCACAGCAAGCACGGTGTTCCCAGCCTTGGCACAGGCACAGAGGTTGCTGGAAGTGACACGTGCTGAGGCAGCTAAGCCCAACCCAAAGCAGCCCCCCACACTTACACTTTATCCTTACACCAGAACCTGTTGACCACGAAAGCGATGGCCACCAGGACAAGAAATACAACCACTGCGATGACACCCTGTGACCACGGCTGGAGGCTGCCCCGGGCTGCAGGGAAACAAGAGGACACATGTTAGAAATTCATCCTCAGGCTTCATCAGCTGAGCTTCTCCCATCCAGCTTCAGCAAGGTCCAGCCGAGAGCTTGATCCTGCAAAGCTGCACAGAACATGTTGCTGTCAATTCAGGCAGGCTTTCCTGGGTGATAGCAATGAAATAAAGTGCAAATAACAAGTTTTTTCCTGTTGTTTGCATGTGGAATGTGGGGCCTTGCAGCTTTGGGGCCCCATAGACACTGACATATACATACATATACATATATATATGAGCTGTGGGGGGCTGATGACTCTGCGATCAGGGAAAAAAGGCCTGGGGGACATGGAAGAAGGGAGGGAAGGAGAATGTTTGCCAAAGGAAAGAAGGCAGAGGGGTTTCAGCAAACTGCTTATTCTCCATCCCCACATGGCACAGACATCATTCCCGGGATATTTTCCAAATACTGACTGGTAAAATAAGGACCCCATGACACGGAGAGTGTAAAATTTGGTTGTCACTCTCACAGCAAAAAGTTATCACTGTGGATTTTGGGAAAATGGACCATTCAACAAGTTTCCAGAGGAGCTAATGATTTATGACAGAAATTGAAGGTTGATGCTTTCAGAGGAATAACCTCAGCACAAAAGCCAGGTGGGGCTGGTGGTGGCCCAAGCAGCATTGGGGTGGTGGTGGGGCACTGGGAGATGACCAGGACATCCCCATTTCCCCCAGGGATGGAATAGACTCATGAGTTCATTTTTCTCTATCCAGCCATGAGTGGGAAGGCTGTGAGATGCATTCCTGGATGTGGGAAGAATGCAAGGGCAGGGCCATGAGAAGAGGAAACCTTGTCCCAGCCCTTGCTGGGATGGCTGCTCCTTGATTCCCACTGGCTTTCGGACAATGGAGCATTCAGATGCAATCAAACTCATCCTTAATGCTGCCACATCAGCACCGAAGGACACCTTGTCCATACAGCCATATCCCTCTGAGATTTAATTACAATTTACTCAGACCTGGCTTCTCCTCATCTGCTGATCCAAACACCAACCCCTGCACAGAACATGGTCCCTCTGCATGGGCAGGTGGAGCTGATACCTGCCAGCCTAGGGTGAGCCTTGGGACACTCAGACCCAGACCCAACCATGGACAGCTGCAAGGCTGAGCTGCCCCAGGATGAGCAATTGGTACTTCAGCCTCACTCAGGAACTTTCCACTAGCTGAGCACTTCCTCTGTCTCACAGGAGACAAACCTCTGCTATAAGCAGAAAATAATCTTTACTAGCAGTAAAAAGAGCAGTCTGCCTGCTCCACACGTGCAAACTTCTCAGCCACAGCCAGCTTCACACTGCCTCTGCTGCAAACAGCTCTCCTCTCCTCCCTCTGACTTTGGGGAGGGGGACTGTCCTCTGGTAAGACCCCCCAGCTCCCTGAGTCTTTACTGCAAGAGAATTTTATTTTTAAAAAAATAATATACGAACAAACAAAAACCTCAACAAAACAAACAACCCTTCCCAAAAAACCAACAAAAAAACAACAACAAAAAACCAACAAAACCTCAAACCCCAAAACAGAGCTCTTTTTTCCTCTTGGAGGTGAAATCAGCCTGGCCAGCTGACTCACCAGAAGTGCCAGTCTGGAAAGCAATGGCACTCCGGGACAAGAGGCTGTGAGAACAGCCCTGAGTCGCATCTCTCAGCCCCCTCTCCCCACACAGACATTTGCTGTGTTTACTGCAAGGTCCGGGGCAGAAATTCAGTGAGGAGGAATTCAGACGGAAATTCCCTCTTGTATCAGCGCGTTTCAACTGAAATAGCATTCTATCAGCAGGCAGCTGCTGGTGACAGCGGGGGCTGATGGCATCCAGGGGTGCTGACAGTGGGGAAGAGCAAAGGCTGGTCTCCTCTTCCCCACCTGGCAGGCAAAGATGCTCCTGCCCTGCTGCCCACCACCCCTGTGAGCACAGCCCAAAACACAGCTATTGCCAAATTTTGGCTCACTTTGCATCCTCCTTCGCTCTGCCCTTGGCTGTTGGCCACATTTATTTATTAGTTGCAGTTTATTTTTCCTGCCAGACCCAGGGTTTCCAGCCCAAGCCTAGGAGGGGTGGTCAGGTCCAGCCCTTCGTGAGGTTTCTGCCGGGGTTAAGGGAGTCCAAGGTCAAATGAAGTCAGCAATGACTTAAATTGCCAAATTTGCATCTCGTGATCTTCCAGCAAAGGAGGGGAAAAGAAAAGTGGTAGGAAATCTCCTTGGAGCAACCATGCTCAGGAGGTACTGGATGTTTTCGCAAGTGAAACCTCACTCAGGTGGCTGTTTCCACCAGATTCCAGAGCATTCAAAGCCAAAACGGAAAACCAAAATCAAGGGGTTCTGGCTTGGAGACACCACGTAGGGCCTGGCTGCAAGGGGAGATGAGGGTGGTAGGGGAACAGCAAATGCCTCTGCATTGGGCTGAAACACCAAAAATTCCCGTGCTGGGAAACTTGCATGGGCAGAAGAAAGGAGGAATGGGAATCAGGCAGAAGCAAGAGCTTGATAAGATCTATTCAGGACATAAATATTTGGGTCCCAGCCCCTGGGGGCACAGCCTGGCTGGAGCCCCACCCAACACACCTCAATGGCCTGCCGGGAGGGATGCCTGAAAGGATGAGTCTCACCTGTGGAAACAGGGCTGTGTTCCTGGAAAAATGCTTTACTGGGGATACCCCTGCCCGGGACAGCCTGTCCCTCAGGCCCTGCCACCTCCTCTCCATTTTGCCCCATGGTAATGATGGGGTTTTCCCTCACAAGCAAATCTCCTCAGCCGAACCAAGCGATGTGGAATCTGCAGCCCTGGCAGATGTGTCTCCACACATCTGCAGCTGCAAACCACAGCAAGGGAAGTGCCAGTGCCAAAATAAGCCCATGCACTTGTTGCAACTCCATTTCCATAATCAACAGCTAATTTGAAGATACAGACCTGCTTTTTAACACATCTTCCCCGAGTGCTTGGAAAGCTTTGGCTGGTCTGTCTTTTCCATTCTCTGAGGAAGCTGTGCCAGGCTCTGAATCCTCATTAAAGGGTTTCTTTTCTTTTTTTTTTAGTCTTTCCAAGCAACAGCAAAACTTTCAACCCTGCTGACAATGAACACTCCAGACTGTTAAATCCTCAGCAAGTTGGTAAACAAACACAGGAAGAGCGGTCAGGGCTGGGGCATCAGGAGGAGAAAGGGGGAGGGAATTTTCCGGGACTTTTGCAGAACCAGATGAGTTTTAATTACTCCTCATTATTTCTAGCATTAGAGAAGCCCATCAGTGAGTTTCCTAAAAATAATACTCTAGCCATAGGAAGGTTCTCTGTTAAGTCTTTGGGAAAAGAAGAGGGCAATTTGCAGAGGAAAATATTTGCTCCCTCTCCTCAGCAATGATCAAAATTACAGATTAACAGGAGGATCTGAGAGCTCACAGAGTGACCCGGAACAACACTTGCCCAAGGATAAGAGTGAGAAAAAAGAAAGAAAAAAAAAAAAGCCTTAAGAAAACAGATTACTCATCTCAGTGCACAGCCCTGCCAGAGGTAAATCAAAGCAGTTTATCTCCGTGCAAGCAGCTAAGACAAACCTCAGGTGGCAGTTCCAGCCTTCAGCAAAACAGGTAGAAAGTCTCTACGTCCCAGCTCCAGCAAAACCTCTCATCCCACTGGACTCCCTCCCATCCTGACGTGAAGCAGGAGCTGGGATGTATTTTCCCATCCCAAGAGACACTTCCACAGCTGTCCTGTGTCCCCTACGGAGCAGCCCTCACCTGCCCTGGGCTCAGCGCACCTTCCTGCCTTTCCCCCGCCTGTTTCCCCGGGATGTCAGGCACTCACCTTCCTGGCAGAAGGCAGGCTCCAGGTACAGGAGCAGCCCCAGGAGCAGCAGGCAGCGGGCAGGCATGGTGGCAGCAGGGCTGGGGCTCCCGGGGTGCGCAGAAGAGCTGGGCTGCACTTGGGCACGGCGCCCTCCCACAGGAATGAGCGCCTGGTCAATTATCAAACACCTTAACGAGGGAGGCCCATGCTCTCACCTGCTTATTCAAATCCTGCTGCGGCAAGGGGCGGAAGGAGGTGCGTCTCTGCCTTCTCCCGCGGAAGCTGGCGGGGAATTTGGGGCACGGTGACTTGAACCTGACAGTCCCCTTAGGTAGGGCGTGGAAAGGAGCTCAGGCACAAAATGTTTACATCGGCCCAGGGGGAAAAAACGACACCCAGAGGAGTAAAACTCTTTCCCAGTGAAGTTGCGGTGCTTGGGGAGTGTGGTGTCCCCCAAGTCCCCTCCCCACACGAGAACAGGGCTCCCCTGTTCATCCAGCAATGCCCCAGCTCTGATATCCCTTCCCATCCTGTGGGACCCCCACTTCCCCACTCTTCTCTTTTCAGTGCCACTAACAACCCAGCAAAACACATTTGTGACTTGAAAACATCCAGTGACTAAACCAGGCTCACTCACTGCCTGTCACCTCCCACGCCTTGTTTAATGGTGACACTGTCAAACAGAGCAAGCCCAGCCTTCATTTCATTGAGTCTTCAGGGCTGTCTCCAAAATTTCTTCAACACCAGAAGAGGTAGAAACACCCGAAGAGCTGCAGCAGACAGCAAGGTTTGCCCTTCAAGAAAGTTGTGCAGATGCTGCAGGACAGAGAATGTTGCAGGTCCCAAGTTAAGCTGTTTTCCAGCCCATGCCAGGTTTGGGTGGCCAGCAAACCCACCTCACAGGAAGAATAAGAGATGTTTGGCTTCACAGCTGAGAAACTTCAGTTGCTCCTGAAGGAAACTATAAATTGTGAGCCAGGGGTTTCACGGTGGCTCTTCTCGTGCTGTGTCACAGCATCTCTGTTATCCCTCAGCAGTAAGTGAGCTCCCAGCCTCCGGGTCTGGTGATTCTCCCTCCAGGGACCTGCCTGGGTGCTCCATCCTGAGCAGCAAATAACAATTTATCGACATGGGACCCGTGTTCAGGAACTTGCAGCACCCTCCAGAATACACACCCATGACAGGAGAACTGCCCTCCTTCATCTCAACTCTTTACCCTGTATTTACAATAATATCACTTATCCTGAAAACAAACCAGGTCTGACTTGAGCTCTATGAGATCAAAGACGAGTTCCCAACTCCTTCCCAAATTCCTTTCCATGGCCAGGTCCCCAGCTGCAATGTGGGATAATCCCGTTCCCAAACCCACTAATTTTCGCTTGCGAACTCTGTGGGGCAGGGACTTTCCTGCTGCACCCGACAAGGAAGTGTCACAACAGGGGCTGGCCCATAATAAGGCCCTGTAAAACAATCTAATCACATTATAGAGGAAAAGGAACGGCATGTGAATAACTAAAAACGAGAGCGAACTTTGGGTTCCCCATGACTTGCTTCCACATTATCCGGGAAAGCACACAGAGCTTGCCATCTTTGCTGCCTGCCTGTTGCTCGTCTCTTGGCAAAAGCCCGGCAGAAACAGCCTGGGTGTTCAGAGCAGAAGGTTTTATCAGCAGATCAGAAGCCCCAGAGAAGCCGGTCCTGCTGCTGCCCCTGGGAAATTCAAGGTCTGAGGCATTCTGCTCTTGCCCTCCACTCCCTGTCATGCCTGGGGCTGGGTCCTGAGGTTCCTTCTCCTCCCCATGCACTCTGGGCTGTTTTATCATCCCAGGGCTCTGCCCAGCCCAGCTCCAGGGACTCTGGGCTCATTTCCCAAAGACAGGGATGTCTCAAGGATCCACCCACATGCCGTGGTGTGTTGGGTGATAGGACAGGACAGACCAGGCTCTGGGATGAAGGCCTGGCTCCGTGCCTTCCAGACAGGGGTTTTGCTGTCAGCTCCATCCTGAGAAGCAAATAACACTTTACTGATTGCCTGTTCTCGCAGTTACATGAAATTTAGGACAATTCCGTGATTTAATCGTTTTGGGCTCACTGATGAGGCCAGGGAATCACGCAGAGCTTATCTCAAAGCTCGCTGTGCTCCAAAGCACGTTTAGCCCCCCGCAGCCATTAGGAAGGTATGCGCCTTTGTGACAAAGCTCCCATGGCACCTCCTTGGTTGCATGTCCCCGGGTCTGGCCTGGAGGGAAGAGAAGCAGCAAGTCAGTGCAGCAGCCTCACTGCAGGGGCAAAGTCTGAAATTTCAACAAATTATTTGCCAGCCGGGTTTTCCTGTTGTCATCGTGGCGGTGGCTTGGGACCTGCGATGACAAGCAGCTGTGTGCTCCTGCTGCAGTGTGCTGGAAATCTTGCTGTCCCTCTCATTTAAAGCCTTCAGCATCACCCACGGTGAGGCAAAGCCCTACAGGTCCATTTTAGATGTGAGGGAAACTGAGGCACAGAAGGAGAAATCACCCTGGCAGTGTTTAGTCAAAGCCAAGTTGAGACAGAGCCAGCTCAGTGCTCCCTCAAGAACCCACACGAACAGCTGCCTGTATGACAGATCTTGCATAAAGCAGGGGTTGGGATTTCAGGCTTTATGTTGATATTTTCCAAAAATTTATTATTTCCCCTTAAAAATATGCAGCTTTTAGGAAAAATTAATGTTTGCTCAAAGCACAGATGCCAGTTCCTCTTTGAAAAACATTGTGGGGCTCTGTGTTTTAATGAAATTGTTTTCCTTTCTCCTTCACTTCCTTCCTTCCTCCCTCCTTCCTTCCCTCTTTCATCCTCTCCATTTCCTCCCCATGTCTCAGAGCCATAAAACAAAAAAAAAACCTATATGAGAGCAAACCCGAACATTCCCTTAAGAAGAGATTGTATTTTTTCTAGAAAAGAAAAATAATTATAATTAAATTTGTTACATTTTGATAACCGCTACAAAACACTAAAAATCCTAAAAAAAACCAAACCAAAACAAAAAACACCAAAACCAAAGAAAACCCCACAAATTTAAAAAACCCCACAAACCCAATTTTTAATTGCTTGTTACTTTTGAAAGTTGCCATCCAAACCAAATATTGCTTGTGCCAGAATTCTCTCATTTCCCGTTGACACTTGTCTTTCAAATCCTGCCTGCTATGGATGCTGCCAGGAGAGAACCAGGAGCCACAACCACTGTGAAAAGGGCATTTCTTGGCCTGGTGTGCCAGTGTGGATAAAAGGCAGCAGAAAAAGGCAGCTCCTGCTCCAGGTTTTCATCTATCACAGCTCTGGACCCCACTTCTCCTCTTTAAAAATGCGTTTAAACTGCAATATATTTTCTCATTTGTGTGCTGTTGAAAACCCCAGTGTCAATGTTGTGGAAATAGGGCATCGTCCCACACTGGCCTCAACCTGGCATGGCCTTCATTTGCCCTTAAGAACTCAGCAGCACCACTGTGGCCAGGAGTATTTCATGGGACCCTCTGGATGATGTTTTTTACACCAGTTGATTTTGGGGTGGATCTCTGGGCAGCATTGACACCATCCACTCTGTGCTGGGACCTGAAGCTGCTGCTCTCTCAGGGCAGCACTGGGCTCTCTCCTCTATCCCTTGTCCCCTCTGAGCTCCCTGCTCCTCTGTCCCTGACATCACATTCCCATCAGCCTCAGGCCCGACAGCCTTGGAAAAGTAGGCTGAGAAAACACCTACCAGATCTGCCCCGGGCTGCGAAGAATCAAACTAAAAATCCCCGAAACAAGAAGCAAACCCACCTGCCTCTGCTCTGCCTTATTGTTGGGGGATGAGCCTGCATCTGTGATTCCCCCTGGCTCTTCTATCTGTTCAGAGGGAATATTGCACCCCTAATCACCTCTGAGTGTCGGGGAAAGCGCTGCTGCGTCGCTGGAGTGGCAGATAGGAAGGATCCCAATGTGTGATGCTCAGAAAGGGAGAAAGGAGCTGACTTTGCTCTGGATATTCCCTCCTGCCCAGAGATATCGAGAGGAATGAATAATTTCCTATCCGATCATCTCTAATCTTCATCCCATAAAATCAGCAGCAAGCTGGGAGGGTTTTTGAAGCCTCCAGCTGCATTTGCTGATAAGACATGAGGCAGGAAAGATTGGAAGCCCATAAAAATGATAATCTCAGGCTTCAGTGTAACTTGGTGGAAGGGTTTTCTCCTGTCCTTTCATTAAGGATGGATTTCATGGTCTTCCTTAAATAACAACAAGCCTTCTCACGAGGAATCTCCCGCCCGAAAACTGATTGCATCGTCATTAGGAAATAGGAGACCAAGAAGCCACGAAAAAATAGATGGAGCCCAGCTGAGCACAAGGCTAAGGCCAAGGGGTGGGAGGAAAAGAGGGAATTGGAAGTAATTTCTGAACACAGAGAGAATCTTTAGGCGTCTGGGCTCTGCCAGGGAGAGTCAGGCACTGGCACATGTCAACCTACTGGGCACAAGCCTGACCATGAGCCTGGCTGTGGAGCAAAGCCTCATCCTCTTCAAATTTCACCTCCTTGGCGTCAAGAGAAATATCGTGTCCCATTTTAATGCGGTTTGATGCAGCATTCTCTTCCCTGGCCCCAAATTCAGTGAATCTAGACAGAAGAAGGGAAAGGAAAAAACCAAATTATCAACTATTTCCTTGTGAATCTCAGCCAAGATGGCCGAAGGAGGAAAAGGAAAAAGTGGCTGGCTTGGTGGGGATGGAAAGTTTCAGGAAATAATTATTTCAGATGCCAGAATAGGAGAAAATTAAAAGTGTAAACTATAATCAGATGTTAAGTTGCTTTTCTTCAGCTAATTGAAATAATGTTTTCTCTGCTACCCACCACTCTACCCCTTTCAGATGCTAATCCCTATCTAACATGGACTTACAATTACAAATTCATAGGCATTTTTCCCAGGAGCAGAAATTGCTTTGCCCTGTAACCTCTAAGATGAGGTCTTAATAGGAATTCACGAGCAGTCTCTGGTAAAGCTTCATTAGCCGGAGAGAATAGACAAGGGCAAGTTGCAGTGCTCCCTAACCACTCTAGGGAAAAATTAATTTAAATTACTTCGTAAAGTAACAAGGCCAGATAATGTGTTTTCTTCTTGGATTATTGTTTTCCAACACCCTAATGTGCAGACAGATTAGGTTACTTTGCCTGTCTTGGTGGTGGTCCGTGCTAAGTTGTGATTTATGGAGCGCAGAAGCATTTGGCAGCACTGACCCCTTGGGCCAGAGCTGGATGGAGCTGGGGTGAGAATCTGAGTGGATCTCACCAGGCTGGGTTGCTTGGAAGCTGTTGGGGAGGCAGGGGCAGACACCTCCAGCACAACTTCAGCACATCCTGGAAGAGAATCCTGCCTGTTGAAGCTGGAACTTCAGCGTTTCCCTGGCTGAGAACTCACCCAAGGGTCCTGCTGCTTTGGGGCAGCTCCAGATTTGTTTTGTGGAGGTGAGACCCTGAGTGATGCTGAGTCCCGTGTTCCCAAGGGGAAAACCTTTCCACCAGTGTGGAAAACCTCTTCCAGAAGTCCCTCAGCAAAGCTACTGAATGGGACTGATTCCCAACCAGCTAAAACTTAAAATGCACTAAAATATGCTGAAAATCAAGCCTGCAGCCCCAGGAGGGGTGAGTGTGATTTCCTACCCCCCTCCAGCCCTTGCCAAACCTTGCCAAAAAGAGCTATAATTCTCTTCCCCTGGCACCAGGCTGGGTGCTCTTCATGCTGGTGTAGGTTTATGGAGCTTTGCAGAGAGCCAGCCACAGGAAGATGTGGCGATAAAGGCTTTGAGAGGGGCTGTGACTCCTCTCAGCACCCTGAGCACTGCCAGCTCCTGGCATTATTAACCTGAGCCTTGTCGCACAGAATGGGCCAGTCTGGCTAAACCCTCCCGGGATTCGAGCATCATTCAACGAGGAGACAAAGAGTTCAAAGGGCCTTTCGGCAACAAACAGCACTGATCATTCAGCTGATTAAATAGGTTCCCAACTGATGTGGGAGTCCTAGGAGACCAGCCTGAAGCTGGGGAGATTTATGGACAGCTACCTGAATTGGAGAGGGAATGTATTGATTTTATTCCTGGCTTCTGAAGGGGATTGCTGCTGTTTTTCAGAGCAAAGAGGGCTGGTGAGAGATGCATCGAGACAGAGGGATAGATATTTAGGTAAAGGGAAGCATGGACAGAATTCCAACCCATCTAATCATTTTCTTGCCCCCACTTATCTGGGGGAAGACAAAACCCCCATGGCACTACTCTCTGTCATTCTCCCATTCAAAACTGCGACACTTCAAAATGAGATTATAACCCCCAAGGATGAGGATTTATGTCATCCCAGCTTCGTAGTCGCTTGAATTTCTTTCCTCCCCATCATCAACCCATTGTTGTCCAAGCTCTGGCAAATTCTGGGCATCTCTGCTGGTGACAAGCCCTGTGTTTTGATAGCTGCAAGCACAACTAAGTGTGCCCTCGAGTCTTCTTAACTTTGCTATCTCACAACAGGCAGGAGCAAGCCTCGTGGAAGGTAGAGGAGCACCAGGAAAGGCTATGTCCCACTAGGAGGATACCCTTGCATGATGGTCTAGGTCCCCAATGGGCAGAGAAGAGCCTGATTTCAGTAGGGCACCCCTGCTCAGCACCATCTGAGGAAGGTGATTTCCTTCCTCCAGCCCCACAGCCTTACTGTGAAAAAGGAAAGGCCCTGGGCAGAGTGAGGAACATCCCTTGTACAGGACATCAGCCTGAGCATCCTTGAACTCTGGGGTCCAATCAGCCAGAACCCAGCCCTATCTATTTCTACCATCAGCAGCAGAGGCAGCAGGGTTTCAGGGGGCATCTCTCTCCTCCTCCTCCTCAGCACCAGCGGTTTTGCCGGAATATGAGGGGAAGAAAATTGCAAGGCCATCGGCAGCCAGTGAAATGAATCTAATAACCTCCACTTCTTTTCAACAAGCTCCAGTTGTTGCTTTACAAGTGTACTCCAGCCCCGGCGAGTGCCAAACAAAAGGTCCCCTCTCCTTCTCCGTGCCTGTTAAACAGCCTTTTTATTTCAGAGAGCTGCATCTGCTGGGTGGCAGCCGTGATTACCATAACACAGGGGCTCAGTTTGGCCGGGATGCTTCCCCTCGATCCTGCAACAGGCAGGAGCCTTGGGCTGGTAGAAAAAGAAATGAAAAATAAAGGGCAGGGAAGAAAAGATCGACTGCATGAAGTCACTTTTCTGGCTGTCACCCGAGCAAACAGATGCAGGTAATGGAGGAGATGGGAAAATCACATTGTCACCTCCTCTGAACAGTGGCTTCTGTTGCTGGGGAAAGGAGTGGGAGGGATGTGGAAAGGCCAGATGGATTTCATGTGAGTCCAAGGGCTGAAAGACGCATTTCTCAGAGTATATTGAAGTTAGGGGAGCTTTTTGGGAACCTTAAGCCATTCCTGAAGCCTTGAAGGTTGAAGGCTGCCAGCCTCCCCAGGATGCTGCTGCAGCCAAGCTGAGTCCCATGAGACGGGGACAGGGATCCAAGACTCCTGCAGGAGGGACAGGATTGATAGGAAAGGGCTGAACAAAGCCAAACTGTGCTGTTGTACCACAGCAGCTCAGAGCAGGCTGCACTCGCATTCAGCCCTGAACAGGCTTTGAGGACAAAAGGGGAAGACCCCTGAGAGATGCCTTTGCCTGGGACTGAGGAGGAGAGGCTGTTTCCAGGACTGGCCAGGACATTAATTAGAACTCAAAAAATAGCAGGGCAGTGGCACAGCCACCAGTGCTCCCACTGGGAAGTGTGAGCCTTCACAGGGTCACGTCACATCTGCTGAAATCCCAGGAGACTCGGCTGCCTGTGCTCCTCTGACAGAGCCCACGGGGACCTGGTGACCACAGACACAGAACCCACTGCCCTCACATTCCAGGGAGTGGGAACCTGCAGGCAGCAATGAGACCTCCAGAGCCTGGCTGACCTGGGCGGAACACCAGCTGCCCAAAACTGTCTCTCTACTTTTCTACTCCAGAATACAATATTCTGCAAAATAGCTGCAGTGTCCAAATAGACTGGGTTTAACATAATGATTATCGGCCTGCAGTAACCGCAGAAGACCTGCACAGGGTGGAAGTGGGGAAAAGGAGAGGAATGGAGAACGGGAGAAGGAGAGAAAGGGAGAAGGGGGGCGGAAGAGAGGAGAGGAGAAAGGAGAAGGAAAAGGAAAAAGGAAGAGGGGAAAGGACAGTCGTGAGCACACTTTATTTGCAAAGAAAACCTTAAATCGCGACATTAAACCCCGGGGCGGCAATAGCGCTCCCGCGGGGCCGCTCGGGGTGGGGGCGGCGCCCTCTGGCGGCAGCGGCGGGGGCGGCCGGGCTGGCTCCGCTCCGGCTCCGCTTCGGAGCTGCTCCGGTTCTCCTCCGGCTCCGCTCCGATCCCGGCTCCGCTTCGGGGCTGCTCTGGCTCCGCTCAGGCTCTGGTTCCGCTTTGGCTCTGCTCCAGTTCCGCTCCGGTTCTGCTTCGGAGCTGCTCCGGCTCTGCTCCGGCTCCGGCTCCGGCTCGGCTCCGGAGCTGCTCCGGCTCTGCTCCGGTTCCGCCTTGGAGCTGCTCCGGCTCCGGCTCCTCTTTGGCTCTGCCCCGGTTCCGCCCCGGTTCCGCCCCGGTTCCGCCCCGGCTCGGGCTCGGCCCGCGGGCAGGAAGCGCTGGTGCTGCGGTGGGTTTGATGTGCCATTTATCTGCGGGCGGGGCTTCCCCCAGACCTGATCAAAGGAGGCTGTGGCCCGGGGAGCGCAGCGCCCGCCCGGGCTCGGCGAGGGGCTCGGGTGGGACACGCGTGGGACAGCCCCGATGCGACCCCCGGGACACGGCACTGGGAGGGCGCGGATTGCGAGCTCCTGCTGGAGAGCGGAGCAGCGGGCAGGGCGGTGGCACTGGCATTGCCAGCGAGGGGACAGTGTCCGGCTGGAGGGGACAGACACGCTCCCGCTCACACCGCCCTTCTGCCCGTCCTTTGGGGTGTATGGGTGTGGGGCCTTATCCCCATGCCGCGGCACCTGCCCACAGCGATAGCGGGGAGCAGCTCGGAGCGGGATGGAGGCAGCTGGAGGGTGGTCCCAGGGACGGGCAGAGAGCCGAGATAGCAGCAACGGCTGCCACGGCTCAGCTCAGCCTTCCTGCCGCTCTGGAAACACCCCGGGAAAAACATCCACTACCTGCTCTGGATGGTTTGGTGCCAGTTGAAGGGAAAAAGCAGCTCAGGGTTTGCTAGGATGACGCAGGGAGTAGCTTGTGAGTGATTTCTGCAGATGGCAGCCAAAAGCAAATTCACCCTGGTGTTTTCTTTGGTGGGCACAACCAGCAGGGCAGCGTGCAAGGGGCAGGGGACACATGCGTGAGCATGTCACGGGCTTGGGTGGCTTGAAGACATGCAGGAGTGCATGTCCAAGGCCATCCAAACGTGTCTTTAGGACTGTCTGCAGATGTGCATCCATGGAGGTGCCCACAGGAGTGGGATGTGCAAAAAGGAGTGTTTGTGGTTGTGCACCCTCACAGTGCAAGAGCACATGGGCTGTGCATTTGTGAGCAGCTCAGTGCACGCTCACCTGTCATGCCACATGGACAGGTGTTTGTGGAGGGCGTGTCTGTGACTCCTTGTCACACAGGTGGCTGTGCTGATGTGTCACTAGCACACCTCACTGCTGTCCCACGCTGGAGCCTCATCCAGGCTTGTTCCTCGGCTGCTCCCAGGCCCAGCATGCACAGGGCACCTGTTCACCAACTGCACACACACCCAGCAAGCCCAGAGCCTTCCTCACCCCAAGCAGCAGTGTTCCACCCACAGCATCCAGGATGGCACACTGCTGGCTGTCTCCATCCACCCACCAGGACACCCCCGCCAGCCTCCAGCCCCCATTTCAGTGCCATTCCTGGGGATGGAGCAGACTGGATGCTCAGAGCAGTGGCGCTGCAATGCTGGGTGGTTGCAAGACACGACTGGGATGGTGTAGATGTGTTTTTTCAGCCTCAGCAGTGTGTGAAGGGATATATCACAGCAAGTAAAGTGCCTTGGAAATGGGACAACGACTGTAAAGCATCCCCTTGCTCACATCTCCTCCCAGGCAGCCTTGGAGCGGCAGCAGGTGAGACCACGGCTGGACCCTTTAGACATGCAGGAGGGCCTTGCCTCTGGTTTCTGAGGGCTCTGGGCAAGCCCTGGGCAGCAGGGCTGTTCCTATCTTAGGGACTGTGCTGCAGGTGGGGACAGTGGTGGACGCAGAACAGCTGCAGGACTGGACACACTCCTTTCTCTTTCCTTCCCTGGGCTTTGGCCATCTGCCCGGATTTACATCTGGAGTGGGACTCTGTTGCTGCCTGCCACAATCACAAGGTGAACAGGGCATGCAGGCAGCCACGCTTCCCTAGCCACTCTAGGCTGTGATGCTTGGCATTTTTGGAGCCATTCACTCCCAGCCAGCCTGGCTCCAAGTCCTGCATCAGGAAGGACCATGGCTTGATGGCATCTCACACACAGACCTGCCGCCTCCAGCCTGCTCATTTCACATGATGCAAGCCAGGATGCTCTGCCGTGGCTTTCCCAGATGCCCTTAGGCATGTCCTTAAACCTCTCCTAGCCGAGTTGGCAAGTCACCTCCTTCCCTTCTTTCCAGCATTCCCTGAGCAACGCGATGCCAGCAGAAAGCTGCCTTTCATTTTGCGGTGCCTGCACTGAGGAGCACAGTACCACCGCGGCTTTGCCGGCCCCTTTACCAAAAGCCCTTTGCTGCAGGAGCCATTCCCACCTTGGCACGGCCAGGCTAGACTAGTGCCGAGCAGGATTTACCCGAGGGATGGGCAGGCAGAGAAGCCCCCGGCCCCACCACGTGCTGCCGGACGGATTCGGCCGCGGCACATCAAAGCGCCGGGGCAGTTTGAACCATGCTCCAGACGCTCCCTCCCATTTCCTGCTGGATTCCCGTCTCTCTCCCTGTGCCCGCATCAGCAAAACAGAGTGCAAAAATAGAGGCTGGGCTTCACCAAAACACAATAGTAAATTGTTCCCCGGAAAGGTCACTGGGGCGGCTGAGAATAGCTCCAAGAGCAGGGGAAGAGGAATGTCTACCGGGGGGACAAGTTTGAAAGAGCCTGTTGGACACCCCGCCCCCCTGGGGAGGTTTCCTGCTTCCCCGTCAGTGGTGCAGGTCCCCCCTCCTGAGCCCCTGCGGCTTCAGAGCATCCTCAACCTTTCCCATCCATCCCTAGCCCTGCTCTCCCATCCCGGGATGGGATGGAAACGAAAAGAAAACGGGGAGCGAGAAATAAGGTGAAAGGGGTGGCAGGAGGATCAGACAGAAAGAATAAAGCTGGGAGGGGAGAGAGAGAGGATCCTGCTCGCTGCTCATCTCCTTGCTCCGTGTGACAGCGCGGTGTCCCCTGGGCACCCCTGGCCGGCTGCAGCCTTTGTGCGGCGGTGGGAATGTCAGGGATGAGCCCCGGGATGAAGAGCAGATCGAGCAGTCCCAGAGAGCCATAAATTACTCCCTCCTGTTGTCACTGGCCTGTCACAGCGAAGAGGAGAAGCTTTCTCATCGGCTGCCGGGGTGGGAATGTTTGGGTCCTGTCGTTTCCGTGGGCATATTTAATTCAATTATGTGGGAATGCCTCAAATGAAGCAGGTCCTTGCTCCTGGCTTCGGTGCTGTTCCCAGGCAGGGCTGCCAGTGCAGGCTGCCCTCAAAGTGGCTTTGCCAGAAAGGTTGTAATTAAAAACAGATAATGAGGCTTGAAAGCAGAAGCTGCCCAAATTTGGGGGTGATTTTGGGGTTTTGTGTTTCTTGTTTCATTGTCTTGTGCATATGCAATCTTCCCGCCTTCTCTCTGGTTTATAATTCAATTTTATCTCAATGTCAAGTCCCCTCTGTTCTCAGTCCCCAGAAATTTTCTGCCACTGGAAGCCTGAATGTCACGAAGTTCCTGGGACACATTAGAAAACTGGATGAATAAAATACCTTAAAATGCATCTGTTTCAAGTTTGTGAAGAAACCACTATTTGCCAGAAAATTTCCTGCACTACAAACCAGAACCCCCATCACCCTGTGGTGCCACCAATGGGACATGAACCCCAGCACTGTCCCAGCCGAGGGCAATGCCACACATGACACCAAGGCTATGGCCCTCCTGCTGAACCGATCCCTTCTGTGCCATGAAATCCAGGCCCTTAGGGTGCTTTTTCCAGCTTTCTTTTCTGTTTTGCATAAACAGAGAAAAAAACAGGTTGGGTAGGGGCTTTTCCCCACACATATGAATCGACATAGCAGTGCACATCACCATTTGCAACACAACATGATTGTAAAAAATTATCATTTGAGGAGAAATTACTTAAATTTTCCATTGGAAGAAAAGAATGGGAAAGGCTTTTGAAAATTACTTTTAAAAACAAAGACAGGTGATGCCTGCTACCTTCTGTGATATTTGCATCTTGGTGGCCAAGCAGCAGCAAGGTCCAGATGCCCTGGGGAAGAATATGGTGGAAGAAGGATGCTCTTTCCAGTGTGGCCAACATGAAGCCACCACCTGGGGACACAACCCTGGGGCTTGTCCCAGCAGAGCAGCACCCAGGGTCACCCCACAACCAGGGTCAATCAGGAGTGATGCATATTGACTCTCCCACCGGGGAGCAGGTGGCATTGGAAGACTCTCAGCCCTTTCTGTAGGTTGTAGAACCTATAAATGTGCACAGAGTGGTTTGAAGCATTCACCCTGTGGGTGTTTTTCCCTTTGCCGGATGCAAAAGCCTTGTGGCCATCAAGGACATTTTGCTTGAAGAAAACAAAAAAGCAGAAGGGAGAGGTGAAAGGAGAATTGTCCTGGCAATGGAAGGAGGGAGGGAGAGCACCAGGAGGTGGGAGGCAGAGATAACTGGTGGGTGAGCTATCAGCTCTTGTTGGGCTGGCAGTAGGATGGGAGAAAGGCGTTAAACCAGATGTGCAACCGTGATCTCCCAAGCCCAGATAAACACCCAGCAGCCACATTCTGCCCCACACCTGCCCCATGCCTTGTCCCAGTGCCTGGGATGAAACCAGCCTAGTCCTGGCTGTGGGGCTTTGCTCAGCCTGGCTGTGGAGAGGACACCTCATGTCCCTCATCTGGGGCTGTGTCTGGACAGGGCTCCCTGCACCCCCAGGCTGGAGCCTGAAAAGGAGTTCCCTCTTTCATCTTGGGGGGAAATTTCACCTAGAAACTTTAAAAGCAAGTATGGGTTACCAGGCTCCTGGGAAGGAGGGGTTAGCCACTAAGATTTTGGGGGGAAGCTTTTAAAAAGCAAGGGATGCTCTAAAGGGCTCTGTTTAAACAGATAATGACCTTGAAATTCATAGAAATTAAAGACAAGAAAATGCTTGTGGTATCATTCCTGCTCTTCTGCTTTGTGCTCAGTATGGTGCTAGCCACCACCAGCAGCATGGTGCTGTAGGTTCATATATTTTATATATATATATATAAAAAAATATAAGGTAGATAGATAAACATACACATGTTCAATGGACCACTTAGCCTGCAAACACTCCCTAATCAATGCTGTATTTTTCTAAAAGCACTTATGCACATGGCTGTGATAATTTCTTTCTGAAAAAAGAGGAATTACTCTCATTGCCTGCTAAGTCATGGCTGAACGCTTGCCAGGGTGCGAAGGGAAGTAGCATGGCCCCCAGCAGCCCCCTCCTTGCACAGTCAGCCTTGCCAAAAGAAGGGAAAAGGCCACTGGAGCCTTTTGGGGACCTGTAAAGAACATGCTGGGGGTAAGGTGGGGGTGGCTGGTAACGCTCGCCTGCGGCGGGGCATTGCTTCATCGCCCGCCTTCCTTCCTGCCGGCCCCGTGTGCTCTTCCTCCCGCCTGCTCCCTCTGCAGAAGCCCAGCCCAGGCTGGACGGTGTGAGTCAAGCAAGAAAAAAAATCAGCAGATCCTTTTGCAACGTTTTTCGCTGCCGGTTTTTATCTTTGGCTGGCTGGGGATGGGCCGCCCTGGCATCTTCACCCCACAGCGCTCAGGGATGAAACACCAAAGTAGTGATGGGTTCAAGCGGTGAGGTGGGACAGAAGCAGACAGCGAGTGGAGGCTGCTTTGTAAAACTTTATTTAGAAATATTCTTGATATATTCATTATATATATATATTTATATATACACACACATTACAACAAATGTGTTTTCTAAATAGCACATCCACAGTGGGTTGAGACTCAGGGTACCAGGTCTGGTTACTTCATTTCTGCAGAAAAAATGCAGAAATCCGAGGGGAGGGTGGCAGAGAAAGGGATGGGGCTGAAAAAAACAAAATTCGTAAGGCGGGAATTCACTCACACAGTACGACATTGCCCCAGAGCGCTGCTCCCAACAGGAATGGGGGTGATGGTCCACACAGCGAGAGATGAAGCAGGCAGGAGGAGAGGTGGGCAGAGGAAATGTACCATTCAAATCACAATTAAAGTACAACTGTACATACCCCGGGAGGCCTACGGCACTCCCTGCAGGAGCGCATGTGCCTGGGGGCGTTTGGGGGTGCTGCCACGGTTGTACCATTTTGCCAACTGTTCATCTACAGAGAGGATATAAACGAGGAGTAATGGATTTGTATAGAATGACGAATTTCTGAGGATCGGTGAATTTTTTTCGTGCGACGGTTTAATAACAAGGGGGTAAAAACCCCACATACCCCGCCCGGGGGTATTTTGGAATCAGGAACGGCTTTACCTGTGTGACAGCACCCCCCTCCCTTCCCCAAGGGCTCCCTGGCAGCCCCCCTGCTTGTCTCTCCTACCCCTGGCACCAGTACCAGTCCAAACCTCTTTCTCAGCATCGCTTCCTCACCTACCAGCACCTTCCCTGGCCCGGCCCTGCAGGTAACCCCCTCGAGTAAAAACCCCCATGTACAGGCAATCCAGACCCAAGAATTTTCCTCCTTTCCCCCAGTTTAAGATGGGAGAGATTGGTGCTTTCCAAGAATTACGGGACTGTGCTGGAAATCCTTGCATGGGCCAGGATCCCTTCCCAGGCAACTAATTCCACCTAACATGCCAGACTCTTACCTATTATTTACAAAGAGGCATCAAAACCAAGCAGGGATGGAAATGACAGGGCTCTGAATTAAGCCTTGCAGACACCCACTCAAATTCTCTGTGTTCCCTTGTACCTCAGCATCCTTGGGAAGGCACGAGTGCAGTGGAAAATATCCCCGCTCGAAAAGATTTATTCCCTTCCAAAGGATGTTTTTGTGTGGGTTTGGTTTGTTGTTTTTTTTTTTACTGTATCATGGCAGAGATTTCTGTGCCTTGACATCTCTGCAGAGGGAGAGGATGGGCTTGGGCAATTGCTCCATCAGGCATCGGGGGTGGGTTGGTGAGGGATGGGCCTGATGCAGGTGATGGCACAGTGTGGCTCTCAGCCCCAGCCTCCACAGCAGCAGACTCCTGCTCCCCTGTCCTCAAGTTTCCCAAACATCCTCCTGGGGATCAGCAGGATCAGAGGATCAGCTCAGCCACAGAGCTCAGTTTTGCAGCAGTTTGAGCACTCAGGAATGGAGGCTAATCCCACCACTGTTTTTACTGCTTCCCCACCAGATTTGGAGAGGCTGTGGACTCCTACCAGCCCCGGCAGGTGAGGACCTTCCTAACGCCAGAACAAATTCAGCACTGCTGTCCACACTGTGGGCATTGGAACAGCTGAACCACCATTTTCACACAATAAAACCAAAAAATTCAAAGCATATCATTAAAACCCTTTTATAACCCTATGTACACATTGTTGATACGTCATTGACTCCTTTTGCCTTTTTTTTTCTTTTTTAAGTTTAAAAATCCCCCAGTCCAAGGAGATACTTCACTAGCAAATATTTTTTTTCCCTTATCAACTCTGAAATTCATCTTTCTTGAGAGAAGCTCTGGCCCTACAGAAACCACAGGGAAAAGTCTAGGAGAGCACAGCAGGCTTGAAACACAGCTGCTGAGTGTTACCAGCAGAAGAATCAGGGACTGGGAGGGTGGCAGAAAACACCTATGTACCTTTTCATTCAGTGGATACTGCATGACAGTGTTAAACAGAAGTAATCCTACATCATAAATACAACAACCCCAAACAACCCAAAATTAGATAGAAGGGAAAGGAAGAAAGGGAGTAGACAAAAAAAAAAAAAAAAGAAAAAAGAAAAAAGGAGAGAAAAAGAAATAGTCTAAATCCTTTTAATAGTTCTTTTGCTGAGGGTGTTTTTTCACCTCTTTAAAAAGATACAGTCAAAAGCTCTCGGACAACAGGAACATGTGGCCGGGCTCCTGCTCAGACCAGCTGGATGTGCTACAGGCTGGAGAAGTGCTGCAGCGCTGGTGTGATGCAGCAGTTTCCAGCACCACGTGTGGCTGGAAAGCGCCGGTGGCCTCCGCCGGCAGGGATAGAGGAGCTCCATGTCTCACCCAATGACTGTTTGAAAAAAGATAGTCATCAAGTGGTCTGAGAACCCTCTAAATGCTGGAGAGGCACCAGCCACGTCTTCTCACCCTCTGCAGAGTCCCATCCCGAGCAGTTCTGTACAACGAAGATGACCTCAATGCTTTTCTTCTTTGTATGGTCACGTACCTAAACCCCAAACGTCCATCTGGGTCGGTCTTGTCCTCAGCCAACATGCCGGCTGCTCCACCCCGGGCTGGGGAGAGTGGGCAGCCCGAGCTCCCGGGGAAAGGCAGAGTCACAAATCCCACAAGCACAAGTTCCAGCAGCTGCACAGCCAGGCCTGGCCTCTCCTCCGTGGTGCTTCGGGAGCAGTGCGAGGGTCATCACCGCTGCGCGTTGCCTTCTACAGGGAGGATGGCGTGGTGCAGGTTCCGCGTGTGCTTCGAATCCAGCGCCTCGTGCTCTTCCGTGAAGCTGTCCGGGCTCGCCGCTCCGTCCAAAGAACTTCCACAGCTAGAGTTGGGAGACAACATGTCCTGCAGGAGGTCTTCCTGGACTATCCCCGAGTCTTTGTTCACTTTGCCCCTTTGGTTTCCTTCTTCCTCCTGGTCGTTGAGCAGCTTGGCCAGGAAGTTGATGTATTTCATAGCCAGGCGCAAAATCTCGTTCTTGCTCAGTTTTTTGTCAGGCGGGTGGGTGGGGATGAGCTTGCGCAGCTCTGCAAAGGCCCCATTGACGTTCTGCTGTCTCCATCTCTCCCGGCTGTTGGTGAAAATGCGACGAACCACTTTCGTGTGAGGACCTGCAATGCCAACCACGCAGAATTAGGAGCTGGGCTTAACAGGTTGGGTATCACTTTGCTGAATAGGTCACTGTTTCCCAAATCAGCTAACTGACTAATTTTAGTGAGGTTTAATCAGCAACATAGTAAAACAAGAGTTTCCGGCTAACTGGAAGCTGACCCGATGAGCTGAGAAAGCCATAACTTCTGTTCAATCCAGTGGAAGGGAAAAATGGAGTTGCATCTCTTTGGATGTCTCCTCAGATATCTAAATTTACTTGTACAAAGAAGAAGGCTTAGGCCATGATATGTATGCAGAAAGCTACTATAATTTTAGCGTATCTCAACTCATCAACAAGGGTAACTCAGCAACAAATGTCCTGTTAAAAGTTTATCTCACTAGATGGTTTTATTTTCTATCCCAAAAATTGTCCAAAGGACACACCCTTGGGACAGGAGGACATTAACTTGAGCAGAGGCTTTGACAGCTCTGAGATCCCGAGGTATTCCCCGCTGAAAGACACCACAGGATTGCCACCAGCCCTCTGAATTGGACAGGGTGGGGGGATTTGCCTCGTAGCAGTGAGGACAGGCAGGAATGTGACCCACAGAGTGAAGGCAGTGTCCTGCTGCAAGGGTGGTCGCAGGTGAGGATGAAATGGTTTCATAGATGACCTGAGGGCCGCCTACTCTGTCCACACATCTCTGCCACAGGGCAAAAACTCCCTCTGACACTAATCGGAGAAGGGACTCTTAATTGCTAGAGGTGTCCATTTGGCCTAATTACATGTAACCTCCAATCAAGCCCTTGAAATATTACAGCCATATTTCTGACAGGGGATGCTACACAGGATGAAGGCACAAAACACAACAATTCTCCTTTCAGCACATCAGGGTAACTCCAGCTGGCATGAGAAAAGTTTTGTTGCTGCGCTAGAAGAGATCCAAAAGCACGTCTACCCGAAAGTATTGTGCTGCAGGAGCAGCAGCATTGTAAATCAGGATTCAGGTCCTTGAGTCCATGGAATCAGCCCACGTGAAGGAACACTACCATAAGGTGCTTTTATTATAACATTCTTCCCATCATCTCCTCTAGGAGACATCAACAATGGAAGGTCACATCAATCTCATGAAAATCTGGAAGAATGACCGTGGCAGAAACTCCCACAGGATAGGAAGCATCACATGCAATGAAAATCATCACAGAGTGGGAAGAACAGTCTTGCAGGTAGCACATCAGTGAGTCTTGCCCCAAAGGACTGTGGAATTCCCATTTCCACAATCTCTCCCCTGTATTCCCTACTGTGAGACACCTGCCTGGCTTCTCCTTTCTGGTGGCAGCAAGTCCCTGGCTCTGCTGAGCAGTTTGACATACTGAGCTCTGACATCACCCAGTGAAACCAGGGCACAATTAAACACCTTTATTCTTACCTAGCAAAACTCTTGGCTGCCTTGGCTGTGGCTTTTTATAAGCATCCTAGACAAGCTACACCTCCAGGTCCTGCCTTGCACAAGAGGAATCCCTTGTTCCAGCTGGTTAGATACCATCACACTTTCCTCCCTTCAGGGGAAGCTGAGTCCACACAGAATACTCTGCACTGCAGGGTTTGCTTGGGGACACACTCCCAAGGAGGCAGGTTAAATCTACCAGCTTCTCCAGTGTGTGAGCAGCCGTATAACTCACTCCTCCTCATGGCGTGCTAAGGAGCTGGGAGTCCCCTAACATTATTCCCATAAGGGTATGAGAAATAATCCCACCTCGAATATGGTTCATCAAAAAAAAAAAACCAAAAAAAACCTCAAGAGATTTCCAGTCTTCACAGGCTGCAAACATGTCTCTGTTCACTGAAAGTTGATGAATAAAAGACATCTATTCATAAATAGGTCAGGAATCAGGAAAAAAAAAAAGACCTGTTCATTGTCATCCAGGGGCACCTAAATCAAACTTCAGTATATAGCACAAATTCTGACATCATGCAAATCTTCGATTCCTGCACCAACTGAATTAAGCATATCTTTTAGAAAGAGATCAGGCTTTGGCCAAAACATGTCATGCCATGGAGAAAATTAAAATGCCCCATAGCTGTGTTTTAATGGAAAATCTATTTCTCATGAAGAAATTTGCCTCATAATTAATTCAAGCAATCAGATGAGGATTTTTGCCTGGATTTTGTCCTAATGTATTGACTTGTGCTTTTTAATTATAATTAGAAATATGAGGAAAAGTAATAAAAATATGAGCTTCCAAAGTTCCAGGATATACTTTTTTTGAGATACTTTTTTACATTTTTATGTCCACTTCTAGCTGTTTCTAAGGAAGTTATTAAATGGAACAAAATCTCCGTAAAATAGATAAAGAAATACTCGCATAAACCCCGCCCCCACTCATTTTCTTACAGAAAAAAACCCACAAACACTAAATGTCTGGCAAGACTTTCCCACCCTTCTGCATCTCCCAAGGGCTGAGTACCCTCATGAGTGATGCTGCTGTGTGCCATGGATGTCACCCAGCCAGTGACCATCAGAGCAATGTGCAAAACCCCTCAGACCACACAGATGCCTCAGCATGGGATGTACATCCCTACAAATTGCGCCTGTTTAGACAACAAAATCTGATACCTATTTTTCCCCCCAAAAATGTTGAGTCCAGGCTTGGAAATTCATATGAACCAGAACCTACAGGACTGGGCCCAATCTATACACCTGCATCAAACCACATGTTCAAAAATGTGGTTACAACCAAGCATTTTTGTAATCCTTAAAACCTAATTTAATAACAAGTCCAAAGCTTTAGTCAGACACCGAGATTTGATGGACTCTTCTCCGTAACTGCTAAGCCTCAGAATCAAAGCCCAGACAAAAAGCCCTTCTTCTGCCAGGGCTGTGACATCCCCTGTCCCACGGGGTTGCAGTCTGAAAGGACCAGGAGGGCAGAGAGTGGGGAGAGAAGGACTGATGAATGCAGATAATACCCTGAGCCTGTCATTTCAGGATGCATTATTTTAGAGTGATGCAGATTATGATTTGATCTTAGATTAGGTGGGTAGAAGGAAAGGGACAGCTAGCTGGAAAGGAGGAAAATTAATTGTCCAGCAATTGGAATACAGTGTTTACAATTGCTAAACAGAAAACACATTTCAACGAATCTCATGTGTATGGGCTATTAACTCTGCAGATAAACAGGGAAGCCTTCAACGTGCAAATTTTTCTTGCAAATGTCCCTTTCCCTGGGCAGCATCCTGTGGGCAAATATCCCCTTGCACGCAGCAGATCCTGCTCTGCCCTCTCCCTGCCTTCCATTCTCTCAAATTATCCTGCGGCTCCAACAGGGATGCCCGAATCTGGGATCTCTGCTGAGAAACACCAGAATGCACCTTCTGCATCTCCTCCCAGGCTCTGCCACGGGATATTTCTAGATGGCAGCCGGGAACAGTGTGTGGATATATACTGAACTAAGGGACCGGCCACGATCCCACCGCGCCACTGCAGACCACAGCACAGGGTTAGGTCTTTGACCCCAGGCGCTTTAAAGGCGGATTGTCCTTTCTGCCCAAGGCTGCGGTCTGCCGTGCGAGCGTCTCCTGCCTGAAAGGGTTTACGGACGCAGCATCTCTCTGCAGTGGCCCTGATCTGCACTTCAACAAAGACTTAAATTTAGTGTCTTCTTTCGGATTTAATCTCTAAGCAATTTGCAGGACAGGGATGTATTTAGCCACAGGCTGAACTGCTTTGCTGGGTGAATGCAAACCCACCGAGCATACTGCTGGGGAGCCACCCTGACTCTTCGGGCATCCTATTCGCTTTTTACTGTTTGGGGGTTTAGTTCTTTTATTAGTTGGGGATTTAATGTGGCATCGTGCAGGAACTTGCCCCCCTCAGCAGATGGAGAACCCCCCACAAGAGGCGGCGCAGCGGCGAAATGCTCTCACCGTCGGTGATCTCCATCTCGTACGGGGAGGGTCTCCGCTTCACGCGGTTGCTGCCGTACATGGAGAAGGAGTCCGGTTCGCCGAAAAACCCGCTGCAAAGAAAGGCAGAGAGGCCGTGAGGACACACCGACACCCCCCGGCCCGGGCCCCGCGGGGGCTGTGTCCGGGGCCGGCGGCAAGCGGAGCTGCTCCGTGACCTCGGAGCGAGCTCACGGCTCACGAAGCCGAGCCCGGGGTCGTGCGGCGACACCACACTCGGCCGCCCGGGGACACGCAGCAAGGGATGCCAGCCCGGCGTGGGATGTGGGGCGTCCAGACCGGCGTTTTAGGGCAAAATTCACCCCATTCCCGCGGTTTGGTGCTCTCCCGCATGCGGGCACGCACTTCACCCGGGCCGGGGCCGCACCGCAGCTTTCCCTCGGAGGGGAAGCGGTGGTCCGTCCCCGCACACCTCCGGGCTGGCTTAGCCCCTGTCAGAGCCTCTGCTGTCCCTTGCGCTTATTTGTGGGACTCGTCGGAGAACAGAGAGAGCCCGAGGAGCTCCGAAGAGCCAAATCAGTTCTCGTCCGTTTACTGACAGACCCCTTCTGCCCAGGACTTTTTCACTGTAAATATTTTTCATTCGAGGAACGAGTTTTGCGTTTCTTTTTTTTTTTTTCCCCTTTCCCTTTCTTTGCAAAGTTGCATGAAAACCCGCGATGACTAAGCGACGAGCCCCGCGCGGAGGAAGGGATGCTGCTGCTGCTGCTGGCCCCGCATCTCCGCCCCGCGCCTCCCGCCGCCCCGCCACCGAGCACCCCTCGGGAAGCCGCTCCGGGACGGGATAGGACAGGGGAGACACGGACCTGTTGATGGTGGCCAGCGGCTGGCCCAGGTTGTAGAGCATGGCCCTGCCGGGGGGCTGCAGCGGGAGCGCGGGGGGGCTCAGCTGCACCATGCGGGCCTCGCAGGCAGCCTCGGCGGCGCGGCACGGCTCGGCTCCCGGCGCTCTCTGCATCGCCTCCCCCGCCGCCTCACGGCTTTTTATGTCCAGGGAGCCCCCCCGGCGCACCAGCTCGATGACGGGCACAGGGGCAGCGGGGGGCCCGGGGGAGGGCCGGCCCGCCTCCTTGGCCGCCCCGTTGAGCAGCAGCTGGGGGTCCGCCGGCGCCTCCATGCCCCCGCGGCTGCTCTCCGGCTCGCTCGTGGTCTCCGCTTCCGAGTCGTGCCGCCGGGCGGGGCGGGCATCGCGGGGGTCACNCGGAGAGAGGCAGCGGTCAGGGGCGGCCCCGGATGGGCACCGGGGAGGTCTTTACCCTGCCACGGGCACCGCCCCGACGGAGGGGCCGCTCCGGGGCTTAGACCTCGTCGGCGAGAAACGGGGGACTCACCGATCACCCCAAACCGTTCGGAGTTTGCTGGCGGGACCGGGGGGGTCTGCGGGCCCACCCCGCCGAGCCGTGCGGTGCCGTGACGTCACGGGGCGCCCCGGCCCTGCCGTGACGTCACGGAGCCTCGCGGAGCGGCGCTTTGACGTCTCGCAGCGCCCCGGTCCCGCACGACGGGGACGGGCCGGACGCCCCCTCCCCTTTCCCCCCTCCCGGCGCCCCGCGGGGATTCACATCGGCCCCATCGGGGCGGCTGCTGCAGCGAGGGGGGCTCGGCCAGCGCCCGGAGCGCCTCCGAGGGTGAGGGCTAAATGATGCGGCCAAATTACGGGGGAGGCTCAGTACGCACGCACTCTTTTTTGGGGGTATTTTTCCCCGTGTTGGGGTCCCCGGCAGTGTTTGCTGCCGTGCGGAGCCAGCCCAGCCGCGGCCCGGCCTGCCTGCAGCGGCCTTAGCCTTACGGGCGGCCCCTTCTCTTCCCATATTTATTTTTTATTGTTGTTTATAAACTATCGAAATGCACCTGAAACGACTTTTTGGGGGAGAGGGGGTTAAACCAGCCCCTAACAGAGCCAATCCCCCCGCGAATTCGCTACCGCAGGAAGGAGGAAGGGGCCCGGCCGCGGCCGCACACAGCATTGTCCCCCTTCTCCCACAGAACAAATGCTGTCGCGACAGGGCACCTCGCGCCGAGGGCAGACAGCGATATCGCGATTATTTCTATGCTTTATCTCCCACATATCCCCTCGTTCGTTTTTGGATTTTTTTTGTTTGTTTGGCTGGTTATTCTTTTCCATGCCACCCATCCTTCTCGCTCCTTTGCCTCGAGTAATTTTTAATTTCGTTTCTGATAGGCTGAGTCGCGAGAAAAAAAACCAACAACCAAACAATTTTTTGGCCATATCTCTCTATCGCGCTGGAAAATAAAATGAAAAAAAAATACAACCACCCAACCTAAAGCACAATCTCTCTGCCTTCCCTCCAGCCCCCTTCCCGCCAACCCTCTAGAAAGAAAAATCTAATTGCCTATTCCGATATTGTATAGGAAGAGATTACTCACATGTGTCATATTTAAGTAGGGACACCGCAAGTCTCTCCTGTTTCAACAAAAGCGCTCTCAGTGTCAGGCTGAATTTACTCCTCCCACCTCAAGGTACTTACGACTTTACAGAGAGGAAGGACACCCGCATCGGGATAAAACTGCTAAATCCTGGGAGGAAGAGAAGAGGGGGAGGAAAAAAAAAAAGGAGAGGGTGGATCTCGTGGGTCCGGATTGCCAGAGATCAGTGGAGGGAGAAAGGTGCAGGAGAGAGGGAAGGAGGGGACAGCACCCTGGGGAGGCTCCTGTGACAGGGGACAGCGGCCACCCCCGGGTTCCCCCCCCCGCCGCCACCGGGAGTCGCCGCCTCGCGCACGGGGCCACAACGAGCCACGGCCATGGCCCGGCGCGGGAAAACAAAT
>VZRL01001586.1:64347-88191 GCA_013397895.1 Origma solitaria | reverse complement strand
AAAACGAGCCACGGCCATGGCCTGGCGTGGAAAAACAAAAAAACAGAGAAAAAAAAAAAAGGCGTGAAAAAAACGCCTTATATTTGGGGTGAATTGGGCGGTTTTTTGGACACATTGCAAGCCCGGTCTTCCCGGGAGGAAATCACAGACGGGGCCGGACACGGGGTTGTTTTTCTCCCGATGGGCTCGCACGAAGCGGCGACGGCGGCGGCGTTTCTCCCACGTCCGGCTGGAAAATTTAATTCCTATGGGGGTAAATTAAATTCCTCAAGGGCCCGGTTACCGGCCGTGCTCCCGGCCGAGGAATTGCGACAGGCGGCACCGGGCAGGCGGCGGAGTGAGCCCGCTCCCCGCCGCCGAGCGACAGGAAGGCGAGGCCGGTTCACCCCGCCAACGAAATCACGAAAAATTAGGTTTTCCCCTTCGTAAAAAAAGAAATTATCCCCATGGCGTCTGCTCCCGCTTTCGTTAAAAATCGAAATACACAAAACCGCGAAGATATCAGCAGTATTTTGCCTTAAATTGGGGTGGTTTCGTTTGGAAAAAATGGAGGGGGGGCATTAAATCCCCGCCCGCTGGTTTCTGCTCCGCAAAATCCTTTTGTTTTCCAGCAGCCGATCAGCAGGAAATTTCCAACCTTAAAGCGCACCTCTGCCGCCGGCCCTTTGTAGGGAGATCGCCCCAAAGTGAAGGGGCGGGAGGGATACGGGGGACCCCCCTCTCGGGGAGAAAGCGCTCAGGTTCTGGCCGTCGGCCGGGCCGTGTCCTGGTGTTTTTCCCTGGGGAGAGGCTGGGGGACCCGGGCCCGGGGGGCGCTTTGCCCCCAGCTCCTCCGCGGCCGGTCCCAGCCGCCGCCTCGCTGCCGCAGCCCGGGGGTCCCGGGGCGGTGGGGGTGCCGCACCCCACAATTTCAAAGGGGAAAGCGCATTCTCCTCCTCACCCACTCCGCATTAAAGAATAAAAAAGATTATAATCCAACCGCGGAAAAGATTTTGTGTTTTTTTCCCCTGCTCGCCTGTCTCACACGTGGGGCAGAAGCCCCCCAAAGCCCACTCGCTGCCCTCTGGAGCCCCCCAAAACCACATCCCGCTGCCCGCAGCTCCCAGCGCTCTGCAGAGCCGATTCCTCTTTACTCACCATTTGCTTTTCATTGGGAAAAGTGAGTGGAGCCATTTTGTGGCCTACGCATCGCGGCTATATTTGTAGTAAGTGTTGGGTGGCTTCAGCTGGGTAGGCTCTAATTCCACATCACGTCCAGTTTCCTATTTAGTATGGAGAGCGGAACACTACTGCAATGTGGCCGAGAGAGATAAAACCCCAGCAGTGGCCCGCCTGCCCTGATAAGCTTCTAAACCCATTATTTATGAAATGATTCATTATTATTTGGCAATTTTATCGAAGGAAAGCGGAAAATTATTGCAGGGATATGCATAGGAATAACTCCGGAATGCATGCCTTCTAGCTTTTTATGTGTGTGTGCTTAGATGCTCTTAAAAAGACACTGCAAGAGAAAAAAAAAAAAAAAAAGGGAAAAAAAGAGTAATAAAAAATTGCACTGTGGCTGCCCACATCTGAATAGTGATTCTTTATTTTAGTCCTCTTGGAGGTTATTATGCCCCTGGTTTTTTCCCCCTCTTTTTTTTTTTTTTTTTTTTTAAATGATTATTATTAAATATGGAACACCTACTCCGTTGTTAATTAAATTTAATGAGCCAAAATAAATTGTTGGAGATGTTGAGAGAGGGGGAAGGGGTGTGGGCTGCTTTGGGACAAGAGGAGGTAAATAAAGCACATCGAAGGAGATGTTTTGGAGAAAAGTGGCCCCATCCCCAGCCTTCCTCCCCCCACCCTGAGTATTTTGCTGAACTGGGGCGAGCTCCCTGTCTCGTCTCCCGGTCTGGGGTGGGAGGAGGCCGAGCATCCTTGCCGAGCTGAGGGATGCTGGGGACCGTGAGCAGAGCGGGTACCGAGCCGGCACATCTTGCCCTCGAGAAATTTGGGATATGAGCTGCGGAGCCTGGAGGAGAGGGGCTTGCGGAAGGGGAAAAAGGGCCCTGGGTCACGCCGTAGCAGTGCGGGGCAGCCAGAGACACTCGGGACGGGCTGCGCGCCCCGTGGGAGCTGGAGCTGGGAGCGGCTGCGCGCCCCGTCGGGGAACGGGCTCAGCCAGGCCGTGGCGAGCTCCGGGCCCGGGCGGACAGACGCCCTCAGGCCTGGTCAGAGCCGCCGTGCCCCCGGAGCGGCTGGCGGGGATGAGAGGCAGGAGGTCCGGGGGTCGCCGTGCCCTGAGCGGGGCTCGCAAAGCCACGGGACGCGTGAAAACCTCCCCGAAATGCCAGAGGCTCCTGGCATGGAAAGGGGGAAGACGGGGGTCGCTGGAAAGGCACAGATCCGCTCCTCCGGGCACCCACGGGTAAAGCGGCCCTAAAGGCAGCGGCGGGGAGCGGCTTTGGACAGCTCGGGGGTCGGCCTGCACGGGAATCCGAAAATCAACGAAATCTCCCCCGGCGCGGGGCGGGTAGGACGGGGCCTGGGATGACCCCCTCCCGGGACGCCCCCCGGTCCCTTCTGCGGGGCTCGGGCGAGGCGGCGGCCCTGGCCGTGCCCGGGGGAGAAGCGGCGGTGAGGACCGGCCGCACCTGCCGGGGGCGGCGGCGGGGCCGGGGTGCGGGGGTCGCTATTGTCTCCCCGCCACCTGCGCGCCCTCCCGCAGGGGGAAATGCCGGAGCTGTTATTCTTCCTTTCACTCCTTCCCCTCAGCCTCCCGCTCTGGACGCGGCCGTGGGAGAGGTTTCCACAAGCTCCGGGCGCTCCCCCCGCGGCACGCCCGGGGTCGGGGCCGTGTCCCGGGCGGTAGGAGCCCGCACGATGCCGGCAGCGTGCGTGGCGCGGCGGGGCAGGGACGGTCACGACGCGCCGGAGAGCTCGCCGTGCCTCCCGCCAGGAAACACGACCATTTTCGAGCCGGCTCCTCTCACCGACAGGAAGCGTTAAAGATAGAACAGCCGGCGCTGGGCGGGGGAGATTAGGAAGCCGAGCATCTTCTGAGCACCCAGGGCTGCTGCGGGGCCATTCCCAGCCCTGCCTGCACCCGCTGCGGTGGAGCCGCGGCCGCGCTCAGCCCAGCCCTGCCCGCACTGTTACCCCTTCAGGGAAGAGGGATCAAAGCCTGCAGGCAGCAGGGAGAGCACCAAAATGATCCAGAGCAAAGTGGTCACGGATGCTCTGAGCAGGCCCAGTGCCTTTTCAACTAGCACTATAAATATCTTTCCTATATAAATTATAACTAAAAACCAGCTAGAAACAACAGAAAAACCCCAAACCCAAATGAATAAAGCCTTAGTGTTGCCCCATCACCAATGTCATTACCAATGGGACACTTGAGCTTGGGCCCCCTTGGTCAGTTAACAAAGCCAGACCTGGCTTTCTGTGTGTTTTTTACCTCAAATTGCAGTAGATACTTCAGGGAAAAAGAAATCCAGACATCTTGAAATTACTCAGCACCACACTACGAAAGGAAAATGCTGTGTAAGGAAGGGGTGTTTTTTGTTGCTTTGGTGCAGTAAATTAACATTTTGCTCACTTGGAGGCTGCTGTCCAGGATTGTATGATTTGTGTAACTTAATATAACACCACACCCTTGTCCTGAGCTGTGTGCAAGTAGTTTGGCTTTTGTTTTCAAATTGTTTCTAGCCCTTAAACATTTGAAGAAAGTCTTTAAAATATTAACCAATACAACTGTCATCTTCCTGTGTTTCCAGACATTTTACAATAGGAAACAAAGAACAAAACCCTGCAACAATAGCTCAGAGGTATGAATTGCCTCATTCATCTCACTGGAATGTTCAAAAACATTAACTATTTTTTGACTGATTCAGCAGAAAATGTGCTGGCAGATAATAAGCTTATGCCTGATCCAGGGGAGATTCAGGGACTGAGAAAGGTTTTATTTTTCAGCACAGCAAAGTAGCACCTTTCCTGAAAGGAAGCAAATATCCCTGTTGATGGAAGAGGCTGCGTGAGAGGAGAAATTGTGACATGGCTTAAAGGGAGCTGCTGCCTTCCTCCCTCTGTACTCACTTCAAAATGGCACATGGCTTATCTCAGCCCAATTCTGTAATAAATTAATTAGCAAATAGTGCCCACTCAAACATACCAGCAAGGAACACTGCAGTCCTTTGGATTTGACAGGGAAAGGGCCAGGATTTCAGTGGAGGGGTGTTTTAATCTCTAGTTTAACACTCAGAACAGGAAAGGCAAGGTCAGCACCACAGGCTGAACTGCTGTTGAGACAATGCCATCACTAAAAGTTTGTTCCAGTGCCTGTTAGAGAACGCTGATGGCACTAAGGAGAGTGAGAAAACACATGGCTTGACCATCATTCCCCTGCCCTCCCACCAGGAATGGTGGGAATGGGAATGAATCACCACTTCCAGCCAAATTCTTCACCTTGTGCAATATCATCATCACAAGGTTATGGAAATGAGCTGTTTCAGTAACAGCCTGTAGTGCTTGATGACAGACTATTTATGTATTAATTCAGAACAGAGTATATCTATTATTTTTGCTTACCCCACCACCCAGTATCAGACTCTTGAGGAGTTCAGCAGCAGATGAAACAGTGAACTTGAAGTTAACAATTTAACAATGACTGGCAGCATTAGGCAACTGAAGATTAAGTTTTTTTTAATGGAACCTTCGACCTTTATGAGCAGTATGTAATTTTAAATAAATAGAAAACATTGAGGGGAAAAAAAAAAGAAATCAGAAAAGTTTTAAAAGTGCCACAACTTTCTCCCATTTCCTTCAAAGATTTCATGATACAGAGAGTTAACATGTGCCATTTGGGCTGAATTCAAAATAATTTTATGTAAAGTAAAGCCAAAGTTATACTTCCCTTCCCCCACAGACACAACCCCCACACAGTAATCCAACCATGACAGCAAATTTCTAGAAATAAGTGCTTTAGCTGTTACCCCTGCTCTGCCACACACAGTATCAGTGGCTCACAGTTGGCACAAACATATAAAAACCTGTGTTTTTAAAAAGTCAGCAGAAGAACATTTCAGTAATTACCACTGTTAAAATTATATTAAGAGTGCATCTTGGGCTCAGGTTGATTCACCTTCAACATGCTTTAAAATCACACCTAACTGTAAACAAAAGTGCACACATCAGTGCTGATCAGCACTGCCTCAGCTAGGCACTTCGAGGTGGCTGTCCCTGAGCTGGGCTGAGAACTCGGTTCTGCAAGTTTCACATTGCTACAACAGAGTGACCTCTTCAAAGACAGCTCAATCCATGGTTTCCTGTAGTCTTTCACAGAGAGGTCCCTCTGATTTGAAGCAGTGGTTGCAGCCATCTCAGGAGATGTTCAGAACAGCTTTGGTAATTGCCTGAGTTGTTTCACATCAAGAATGGTGCCAACAGAATTTATGCTGTTTGACTGGTTTAATATTTCAAGAGTTGGAGTGTGTAGATTTCCACGGAAGGCCTGAGTATCTCCTTCCTTCCTGACAGGCTGTTCAGTGAATTCAGCCCTCCCAGGTAACAATCTGGTTTTTGATTTTAAATCCTTTAGAAACTGAAGTAAGTTTTCATCTGCTTGTTCTGTTCTGGAAGGCAAAATTTCATTTGTAGTATTTTGTAACACTGGACTGTTTGATTCTGGTGGAGAAGCATTAGTAGTCAACTCCCTTCTGTGACCTTTTAGGTGAATGGGAAGTTTTCCATCCATTCTTTTGGATAATTCAGTCCAGCGGCTGATGCTGTCCAACACAGGGGTACAGTTTTTGTCTGGCACTTTTTCGCTTTTGACAGTGCCAAAATTGCCATCTTGAGCCTGCAGTTCCTCCTCATCCTCACTGCTGTCATTGCCCTGTATCAGCCCATATCGCTTCATGTACTTCTTGGTTGCAAAGGACATATTGTTGGGTGAAATTAAACTCAGACCCACCATGCTCTTGTCCGTGTTTGTTTGCAAGATGTCTTGGAGGAAGAAATCTGCAGGAGGATTTTGGCCTGAGCGACTGAGAGACAGTCGGGATAACTGATTTTCACTGAGATACTTGAGTGCTATGGCATTTGCTTCCATGCTCAGATCAACAACGTTGGGACACATGCTGACGTTGGCAAGCGACATAGAATTTAATCCAGGCACCACTGCTTCAGGAGTTATGCACGCCAAGATGCTGAAATAAAGCACCAAAAAGTTAGCTTAGCATTACAGGAGAAGTATGAATTTCGCCATTTTGCTCACTGTACTGATTTTTCCTTTCTTCTGAACACCCCAACCCCATCAGGACTGAGATAATATTATCTGAACATACTGAAAAGCAGCTACTCAACCCCACAGTATCCAGAGACTGTGTCAGAAGATGGATGATATTCCCTTCTCCTTCAATACACAATACTGTCATATGATGAGCCCATTTCTAGCTGGTTACAGAGCTGGTTTGGGTTTTAAAGGATGTTTGAGCTCTTGGTCTTCTCTCATCAATGAATGTGACATTATGTGTGTCTGATCCTAAAACTCTAAATTCTTCCATTCAACCTAAATTTTATAGCTAGAAATACAAGCCAAATGACTGACACCAAGAACATCTTTCCCAATGCATGGAAATCCCAGGATTTTTTAATAGAAATTCTGACATAGTATGTGTTTCTGGAAGCCGGCAAGGTTCTGGTTTTTGAAGTATCTTCAAATGGGAAATGTTCATTTGTTCTGTTGCCTGGTACAGCAATTTCTTGTATATATATCAAGTGTTTAAAGACAGAAAGAACAAGCTCTGGTACACCAGAAGTGGTTGTAAACCACTGCATTTAGTTCACAGATCATATACTAGTTCACAAACCCAAGCTCCTCATATTAAGAATTAAGAGGCTTCCTATTTCACTGAGCACAAATTCTGAAGTTTGCTCAGGGAGAATAAACAGGCTCAGAACAACAACAACCACTTATTATGCTATGGAGCTACACTGTTGTTTCCTTCTCTACTGAGCTGTAGACCTTTTCTCAGAATTGTTTATCAGTCTTGAAAGTGGCAGAAGGAAGAACTCCACCCCTCTCCCCAAGTTTGAAGAAAAAACCCCAAGAGTTACGGTTTTGCCTTATGGGTTCACGTATTAGCACATTATTGACATTAAAAGAACACTGACAGACTCTCCAGCCAGGAAGGTAGCCCAGAAATTCCAGAAAAACACCCAATAAAATACAGGTCAAAAAGAGAGAAAAGAGGTTAGAAACGGTGCGTCTGGAAACAGCTTTTGATACATGGCTGAAGATTAATTAGGAGGTGGTTAGATATTTTGTTTACATAACAACTACAAACTGGGATCAAGAAGACAATAAGGATGAAAGTGAAGCTGTACCAAGCAGTCAGCCTATGCTTAAGCAGCTACACAAGTAAATTCCTGTGCCTAAAAACCCTCCTTCAGAAGTTACTTCTGTTCCTTCCTCTCTTTCAACAAGGCTCTTTCCCTCCCCAGCACTTTCTCTGCTCAAGGCACAGCATCCACAGTAACAAACAATTAGGACAGAACCAGTTTTGATTAGATACCAAAGCCATGACAACAATTTCACATATACTGGTAAAGTGCAAGATAAAGGTTAAGAAGCAATGAAAAAATACATGACTGCTTAATGTTCAGTCTCCCAAGTCCAGAGTTTCTCTGGAATACTTTGACCAAAGGATTGCCCAAAGCTTTCTTGTTATTCTAGGCAATCGCATGCTACTGCATTCACAACACTTTAAGAATCACCAGATGCTCTAACAGCTAGAGCTACGTGTGTTATACTTAAATAATCTGAGCTTTGCTAGCAGAGCTCTTAAACCTATCTGAAATGCCCATATAGTGTGAGCCAGTGTTTCAATTTTGCAGGAAATGTAGATCAAGTTGCACCCAAATCCCCAGTGGCAGTGAACACAGCCTCTTCTCTTGACTCATGGAGCCAAATCTTCATTTTCAGTTGGATCTATATATCACTATTCCAAACCACCAGTACTTTACCTGGCATTCTCCACTTTGTGCGTATTTTTCTTCATATTGCCAGGTGAGTCCATTGTCACTCCAAGACTCTTCAGCTGTCTGAGTGTGGCACTAATGACACTCTCCTTGTCCACCACTCCTGTGTCAGTCCCTGAAGCCACTTCTGCTGTATCATCAATATCCTGATATTTAGGACCATCATCATTAACAAATCCTGATTTTAAAGGCAAGTGATCTTGCTCTTCTGAGGACTTTAAGAGGTCGTTTACTTGACCCTACAGAAAAAGGGAGCAGGGAAGAGACCACATGGCAAAACCATTATGACACGCAAGAGCTGTCAAATAGCAAAATTCTGATCTATTCTTACACGAGTTCAAATACAACTTGATGGATTAATAGTTTATTCTAACAAAGAATGCCAACTCAGATTCATTTTAGATGCAATCACTTAAACTCACAGCAGTGTAGTCAAACAGTGGAACATCTTACACTTCAAGCTTTCTATAAGAGTCTGTTCTGAATTTAAACCACATCACATACTCCTATTCTTCAAGATTAAAGTATTTGCCCTTTAAGGGACTTGAAGGTAAAATGCTGTGTTATTTTAAAGGCCATTAATTTGAGAAGTTATCAGCTGATGACTTTGAATTAAAAAATTATTATTTATTAGATAATAAACAGTATTCCTTGTACGCATGAAAGAAAAGTACAAAATAACCACTTAAGCATTTTTAAAAAAAATCAAAGAACCACAAACTTGGAGCCTTCTATAGAGCACAACCTGAATTTGCAAACCACACACAGTCTTCACTCATGCCAATACCACATCATAACTTCAGCAGGGTGCTGTCTGCACTCAGTGCAGAATATAGAATGTGCATGAATTACCAGTAAGTCCTGGTAAAGCTTCTGCTCCTCTGAGGGCTGCCGAGGCAGCAGCGAGGCGGGAGGCTCAGAGCTCTGCTCACTTGTTACCACCACCTGGCTCCTGGCTCCCTCCGATGGCTCTTTCTGTAAAGACACACTGACACTTTCTTCCAAGGATGAACCCCGAGCAAGTGCTTGGGAAACATTTCCAGTTCTGGAAGAGAGCAGCAAGATAGCTAGATACTTCCTTGAAACAGAAAAAGCATCATTATCACTACATGTACTTTATTTTTTCATGAATGGCAGAGGAGGAGAACAATAGAGTACTGGAAACAGATCCTAACAGTTTTTAGTCTGCCTGCTGCTTGAGGCTTTGCTCCTTTCTGCAGTCGCTTTCTTTCAAAAGTCATTTGAAGACTGAAGAAATACACCTCCCAGTGTGCAACTACAACAGCCCAAGTAGTTTTTCAAAAGATGATTTGAAAGTGGCAATAGCATCTCTGGACTGGTCAAAATTCAGTGATACTCTATGATTTAACCTGAAACCAGATGAAAGGAAATTTATAAGCCTTTAGGAACAAATACCTTTCATATGCTCTGACACATGACTTATTCAAAAAGCTGCTTTTACCAAGGTAAATAACTTGGCATGGGGTTCCTGTGGCAGTTCAGAAACTTCTCAAAGACAGTTACAAGTACACACATGCACACTGAGTATCACAAACTGAGAACAAACACCTAGTTGAAATATTTTTTCAATAACAGATGTGAAAGAGGAGCCATAGAGGGTAAAAAGGGTAAATACTCTGAATGAGTTACAACACAATGCTCTGCATCCCCTCAGCTGATGTGTGCATTGCATAAGCCTTTGGAGACCAGACATATTGATACTGCTATCATCCCAAGAAGATCCTTAAGCGACCCTCCTCCCCCTTCCTGTTCCTCCTGAGGAGACAAGTGTAAGATAAGGGAATTTCAGAACTCAACTGATCAATTGCCTGTGTTGAAAGTGATAAGATTTAAAGCACGTGACATACCAGATAGTCAATGTAGGTTATCAGCTACTGTTACACTAGCAATTATTCATCATTCCCAAAAATGCTCCCCTCCTCCTCAAAGAAATCTGGGTGATGCTCTACATTTTTACTATAAGATACTTTACAGCTATTTTACAGGTGTATGAATCAAAGTTGAAGAGAAACTTAAGATGGCATCATCCTAAAATACAATGTTTTATAAGACTGATTTGAATCCGTAACACTTGTAGTAGCAGTATACATTTGCAAATAGTACTTTAATCAGGGACTATCAATAGTCAAGTTATAGCTTAATTACCATTATTCCCAATATGAATATTTTAGAAACCTAATTTAACTCGAAGGGTATTCCCCCTCCTTTGGCTTTTTATACTTAAGACAATATTAGAGCACTAAAATGCTAAATTGCTGAGGCTATTCCCTATTGTAGAAATAGCATCCATATAGATAATTTAAAATATTTTAAAAATCACTTCCCAAATTAGTCTGAGATCAGTCACTGCACTATAAACAATCTGAGCTTAAAAATAATTAAATTAACAGCAGTGAAGTCAGTACCACACGAAAAGTGCATGCACCACACACAAAGTAATTAGGCATAAAATAAAGAAAAATTCAGGGAACAGCTACATAATCATAAACTCCTCATCCCAAGCCCCTCAGAACTGGAAGGATTCTGAATGCTGACAAGGAAATGCCACTGGAAAACAACTGACTATAGCAGCATCCCCTTTTCCAGTCAGGATTTAAGGTAAGAAAAGGAATGCTGCCAGCACAGTACATGCTTTTCCAAGGTAAAGGCTTTTGCCATCAGCTGCTGCTGATAGGTAGGCGAGCTAAACCTGCATGACTGATAAATGCAGACTCTAAAGGCAAACATGTTTTGGTGAGCTGCACAATTTGAAGCATAATTAATTAAAGAAGGGAGAGAACAGAACAACTCAAGTCAGACTATTTATAACTCCTGAAGAAAGAAAATATTACAGAAGTAATAACTTATGTAAGGCAGTTCAGCCCATTATGTGAGCACAGGGTATTTCTGGTTACTTACTGGGGAGTGCTCTGATTAGTTCCTTCTTCCACAACGTGAATACTCTCTACAAAGCTGGGCATGTCAACCACCCTCAAGGAAGAAGCAATACTTGTATTACTTGCATCTTGCTCAGCATTAATTGAAATGCTTATGTCCTCCTTAGAAATCTCTCCATCTTCTTTTTTCCCTTGTGGTATGGAGTTGCCTTGTTTTTCTGAGGTTGTATTCCAAAATAAACTAGCACCTAGGACAAAATTAGAGGTTTAGCTATTTAGAAAAAGTCAGTACTTTCTCCTGAGACACTTTGGCTTTGTAAAGCTAGAGGAACAATTTCTCCAATTCAGGTATTTTTCACCATTTTAAAAGTGATTTACAGTTTAAATCAGCTAAAAGTTGCCAAAACATCATTCAAGTCCTAGTTTCTTCCAAAGCATACTTGATGAAAAGAAAAGGCTGTATTAATTTTAATGCATTGACCCTGAGCCTGTTTCAAAGTTTTCTCCAGATTAACCACAACATTTCCATGGATTTAACAGGAACTAATATGTTAATGTGCAGCTCTATAGATACAGCTGTGTAACTTGCCTAAATTAAAGCAAATACAATCTCCTCTTCATGCATGATTTACAAACAACATCAATAATATATTTATTAGAACACTATAAGCCATAGAAGCGATTACTTTTCAAAACAGTGTATTAATTCAAAAAAGACGGGAAGTTGTGTTTCAATAAGACACAATTTAAAATAGAACACCTTTCTAAAGCTTTGGAAAAATAATTCTTTCAGTGATGGCAATCAAAACCAAAAGTAACTCCAATCTAAACTCGCAACTAACAACCTAGACAACTTAGGTGTTTTTTGGATCGAGGTGAATGTTTGCACAGCTTCAGCATTTCTGCAAAACACTTCCTCCATGCCCAAACAAACCACAGAAACGTCCAGAAAGAGTGCTGCCAGTCTATTTTAAAAGAGTGAAGCCTTACCTGTGCTTACGGCAACGCTCACACTTTTCCTCTTGTGGGATGGCGGTGAGGTCTGCGTTTCCATGGAAACAAGGTCCCCTGGCTTCTCTGGATGCTGAGCCTGGCTGGGTGCTGCCGGCTCCGAGGGACCTGCCTGGCGAGCCTGTGCTTCCAGCAAGCGTTGGATCTGCAAAAGCCAGCACAAAGTTATGATCTGGACAAGAAATAGAAGCTATAACAGGCAAAAGTGAATTATTAGATTGGATTACTAAGGTCTGGATTCAAATCCAGGCTGCAGCAGTCTGATCACCTTCCAGCTCGCAGCAGTGCACACAGCATAAATCAAAACACTGATTTTGATGCTGGCAGAGCTAGCAAAGAAGATCTTTAAGCACATTGGCAGAGCCAGCACCAAGACAACTTGGGTAAAGCCTATTTGCACCACACTTGCTGGAAGTACTCCTTCCCTTTCATTCACATACAAAGCCTATTAACCGACTTACCAGCCAAGCAATTAAATGATAAAATTAAGGTTGCCAGGCAATCTTCACTCTAGGATTTTCATCCACCCTGTTCACTGACTAATTTGCAGCTCCAGAGAGAAATATAGTAACAGTGAAGGCTGCAGCAAGGTAGAGTTTCCTTCATGCACAATCCATGCCTGACTTTACATACAGGAACTATACCAAAGACATATTCCAGGTGTAATTTTCTAATTTAAGTATTGCGACCTTTTCTATTTGTGCTGCTCATTACCAGCAGCAAAATGTAAACTCTGGCTTTTCAGCTCCGAATCATACCCTGCAAAACAAAGGGCCAGCAGGTTAATCAAGGGGCTGGTATTTTGAAGACACTTAACCTGGGGAGGTAACAGAACTCAGCAAGATGCCCAGTTTTCTAGCACAGCAACAAAGACCCGATGAATCAGGAATTGATGCTGACAACTGAAGTTTTCAAAGCAACAGCTCAGGGAGTTGCATGCTTGAAGGTGGAAAAAGCAACATATTAGAACATTCTGTGCTTCATCTGTATGTTTACAATAATTCTAAAGCCTATAGCCTATGCAGTATTTTTTTTTTCCACAGACAAGCATGTCTGTAGGAAAGCATTTATACAGAAAGTGTGTCAGTTTGCAGTATGAACAGTCTACTAAAAATAAACCTTAATGTTATGAAAATATAATAAAAATAAATGCAAAATTTATATTAGATGTGAGTCAAATAATTCTTATTTAAGGGACACCAATTGGTAGAGCTAATTGAGTTCCCTCTCCATGCTCAGACTGCAGCTGGTGTGACAGGCTCCCTTGTTCCAACATGGATAGACAACAGTTAATTTAATTCCTTTGGCAGGGGAACTATCAAAGCATAATCACTAAGAGGGCAAAGGAGAAAGCTGACATTTCCACAAACCTGAGTTTGAAGTAATTTGAGTTGTCTGTCTTGTTCTGTAAGAAGCCTGTATGCATCTGGAGATAATCCCATCATTCCATTATCTGATGCTGCTGCAGGAGCAGGCACATGCAGGCACGGGGAGTGGGCTGCACAGCACTGCGGACTCGAGGGGCTGGCACTTGAAGGCATCCTTATTCCAGGTGATAAGCCATTGTCAAAAGAGCAGCTCCCTGTTTTCCCAGGATATCTCACGTTTATAGGGCTGCTTGTGGCATATCCTGGGTTGCAGCAGACATTTGGGCAAACGATATTTTGATGGAAAACTGCGCAAGGATTTTGCTGAGCCATCTCTGACTGGATTTCCACTCCGTGTTTGGGGCTCATTTTACTGATTCCTTGCCACGAGTTTATGGGATTATATTGGAGAGAAGCAGGACACTGACAGCTGCATGCTGGACAGCAAGGTGGCACTTGAAGTGGCACCTGCAGGTCTGGTGGCTGTCTGCAGCCCTGTGGTGACACAGCAGAGTTGTGGAGGACTGGCTGTGTAACAGCAGGAAGCTGCTTGGAACCGGATACTGATGTTCTCCTAACCGGAGGCTCTCCCTGTGGTGCGACACTTTCAGGATTTAACACAAGTTTCTCCAATGGCTTTCTGGGGTGGTGCACAGATGTGTCTGGGGAAGGCCCACTACAAGGGGTTGAAGGAGAAGATGATCCTGAACTTTTTCTTGATTGAGGACAAGCCTTCTTACACTGCACCTGTTGCTGTAGAAGAGCTTGATTTCCTCTAGAAGGCATTGATGTTGGAATTTTCTGGTTCATAGGATTTGGTAATTGCCTCAAAGAGGGATCTCCCGTATTAGCAGAAAAGTTCTGCCTGTCTTCAGAGTGCTGGCTGGGGTGATATGTAGATCTCATGCACCACTTCTTTTTGGTAGGCTGATTTGGCCCTGAGGGCAGACTTTTAGCATTTGAAGTCCCTACAGGCTTAGATGATTGTCCTGGTTCTACGAAACTCCCATCCAAAACAAGTGACAGCTCTGGCACTGAAGGAAAAATTCTGGTAACCTGAAGGAACAATTACACACATGTATGATAATTTAAAAACATTGTCTGCTCCTGGTATGCAGAATTTCCTCAAAGCAAACGTTTTAATTTAAAATCAAGATATGTTGATTATCAGCTCCAAACCAACTACATATTAAACACATTCCTAAAAGATTGGAGAATCCAGATGCAGAAAAATCAGCAAGATCTCCAGGATCACTCTTACTTGCTTTCATACAGCATAACAGCCATATCTGCCAAACGAATGGTCCATGTCATTCAGAAGCACATTCCAGAATATGGGTATTCCCCTTCTAGAAGTGGACTATATGTTCCCTCTTACTATTGATAGACCCAGGAGATATTTTCTGTTGCACCTATTTTATACACAACTGTCACATCATTCTAGACATATACTGAACAAGGGCTGGTATTTATTATATTCGTATACAGTTGAGGAAAAAAAGGACAGAGCAGCAGATTTTTTGGGTAAATGAAATAAAAAACCTGTCACTGTCTCAGACACTACAACTCTTCCATTCAACAACAGTAAGATTCCTAAAGTAGAAACCACTCTCTCTGTTCCCAAATCATAGCATATGCAGGAACTAAAGTGTCTAGAATCCTGGAAAAATGGCAGGTTAACTAGAACAGGAGTTTGGACTCTTGGCTCATTTCTTCAATTCTCTTTTGCCCTGCAAGCACTTTGAGAGAGAAGCTTTCCACTCTTCAGTCCCTGGAGAATGAGTTTTGCTGATCTAAGCGTCACATCTGCAATAATCAGAACAACTATTTCTTTATTTACCTGTTGACTCACTGGGTGAGGACTTGGAATTGGTCTGGGGGATAAATCCTCATCTTCCATACCAGAGTCGTGATCACTTGCAGACAGCTTGCTGGGTGAAGAGCCTTGGGGAGGACTAAAACCAAAATAAATCAAAATAAAAATGTTTGCTTGTCAGATTTGGCAGCAGTAACATGAAACTTCATGTTTTTCAATGTGCCATCTACAGTGCATAATTTTTCCAAGAAGCAGTTGCTATCCATCTTCTCCCTGCATAGCTGGGGAGCTCACCCCGCAAACAGTTCTAAGATCAAACAATGAAAATACAAATGCTGCTTTTGGGCAAGGAGATACAAATCCTCCCTCCCCACAGCCTCACACATACACACCTTTTAAGTGACATTCTAACATTTATATTTTTTTATATTAGAAAGATAAAAGTGCCACAGTAAAGACTGTAACATTGTTTGAAGGAAAATAAAGGCCATCTTATAGTCATAGATAAAAATATGACAGATAAGCCAGGTTCTTAAAAATCACTAAGTTTCAACCTACCCAGGTCTTGGAGCTCTGAAAAGTGGGAAGAAAAAAAAGGAATTTTTACCAACTTAAGTAGATTTCAATTAGAGATTTACTTTAAAGGGCACATCTCACTTAAAGCTTAATACAATGAACTAAACTTAAACTTCATCAGTGAGGAAGCCTTTTTAGAAAGATCCACTGTATCAATTATAATCACCAGTACCAAGTAGTTTTTCTTGGAATACAGTCAGCTTGACCATCTTACTTGAAAAATATTAACTCCAGGAATAAACAAAAGCACATAAACAGATTTTAATGCAAGAATATGTATGCACAGCTTAACTGACACATAGCACAGAACAGATCAAAAATATCACCTAATAAATATTTAATTTTTGTGCATAATTGGCATTTAAATGATTTACCTTTTGATTGGAAGTTTCTTGCAAATTCTGCTGAAGAACTCAGTTTCTGCATTTTGGTTTTCTGCACACAACTCAAACTGGATAGGGCTCTTGTCTGATGGTTCAACATTCTGGAATGAAGCATTCCACATTTGTGAAGCATGAAACCTTCAAACTTTCAATCACTGAGGTACTACTCCCAAACAAACAGCTTTAAGGACATTTATATGATTATTTGCTGCTTGCCCTCTACTTGCAAACTTTTCACCACTAGAAGGAAATGGGCAAGTTCCCTTCCTGTTTAACACTGTTCCCCTGCTACTCTGTGAAGTAGTTGGGCTAATTATAGCCATGAGCAGATGCTTCCTCACTGTAACTGCTCAGATTCTCCTCCACAGGCTTTCACCACTACAGGAAACAGCAAACGCTCCTGCACTGTTTCACACACCACAGCTGGGCAACTTCTGGAGACAACAGAAGTGAGCTTCTGCTGAGAGATCTGTCATCTTCAGAAAGCTAAGCTGTCCCCAGGCTAAAGGTGAAAGGCAGCCCTGAACAAGGAAATTCAATTGGGAAGAGAACTGAGTACACAGCATAGAACACACATTACACTCGCTGCTTCTCTGAAAGAGCATAGCAGCATTTGCTGAGCAAATTAACAGTTCAGCTTCAGGTTCTGTACAGGCATAGGAAAACACATAATGAACTAAGAATTTCTAGAATTTCCTCAAACCTTACTAGCCATCTCTGAGACATCAAATCATCAAACTCTTTCAAAGAGTTATGTTGCACAAAGATAGAATTTGCAATTGATAAAACTGTGATAAAATCAGTGACCACTGAATTCCTCTTTGCATTCAAGTTCAAGCAAAGCACATCACCCAGCTTTGCTCTCCAGCAAGCATCACCCAGAGCAGTTGTTAGATGTGGCCAAGGTGCACACAGCACACCAGAGTAACAAATGCTATAGGAAGTCAAGTCTCTGCTTAGAAGGCCAGAAGGTCACTAGTAGGAAGGAACACTAACCAAGTTCAACACAGCACAGTAGCTTTAAAAGACAGATGTTTAATGCTATTAGAAAAGTGAGCAGTGCTGATTTTGGAAGTAATTACTCAATTTGAGGGACAAACTGAATTTACAGTAATCACTGGGAAAAAGCTTTACAGAGCTACATAATTTCCAAACACTGCAGATCCATTTGGGTCACATGACCCCTTTAAGGCAAATTTTGCAGCACCACGACACAGTAGGAAAGCAAAACACTTACTTTGAAGAGCTGAATTGTTTCATGGCAAGTTAGGATCTGAAACCCCAGATCAGTCTGTCCACTGCATGGAACACACTCATAAAACTCTGGTTCCTTGTGTGTCAATGAATAAAGCACAATAAGAAAACTTCCAGATTCTGAAAAAACCCTAAAATAGAAGAAAACCATATCTTTAAATAATTTACACAGGAAGAAGGCCCTTAGATTTTTAATATAGTGAGCAAATTATCACACAGTTTAGTAAACTGGTGGATCACAGTATTTTTAGTGGCGCTGAGCTATAGATAATGCAGACGAATTTATGACTGAAGCCACATGCAAGAATCAACGAAAAGTAGAGAAAAGGGAATAATTAATCTCCTTTGTATTTCAAACCTTTCCAATCACTTAGTACTTTAGATGAGTTCCTGGAAGACTTCAAGCATAACACAGAAGAAAACATCTGTAAGAATGATATTGTGCTCTATTTTCTTTTTAGCTTTCAGTTGAAGACGCATTATAAAGTCACTTAGTGACTTGGTTATTCTTAAGCATTCAAAAAACATTCCTTAGCAAACAGATTTCTTTCAAAGAAAAATGATACTGAAGTCTTGAGAAGTTGAGAATTGTGAGTAACAACAGTCAGCATTTAACACAGGTTCAAGGATAATGACAATAATGTGTGTTTCCAGGAAAAGGTAGTAATAACTTTCAGAATAGTTTTTCTTTTTATAGCACTTGTAACATGATTGTTTGGGGGTTTTTTGGCTTCTTTTGGTTTGCTTTTTCATTAAATAATATACATGATAGAAAAAGCAGTAGAAAAAAGATGCTTGAAAAACACATTCAAACAACTCCAAAATTATACTTACAACTTAGAGTTAAAAATGTATGACGCATAGATTAAGCAGTCACCCTGCAGAGGTTAATGCTGTTTGCATGGTTCATCAAATCTCCCTAATCCACTTCCATGATGAAATGAGAAAGTTAATGAGAGTCAAGCATCTAACTTGCCTATCTAATAATCTAATTGGTCTCTTATCTGTGTTTGGACGTATGTGAGTTGTTAAGGGAAAGAAGTCTATTTTGTAACTGCAGACACATCTGTTCACCAAACATGGTTTTATTTCATAATTTAAAAACAAGTGTGGTTCATCAGAAGCGCTTATGCATACAGCATATTTTGAAGTCTCATTTACCTGAGGTGTGGTTTTAAATTATAAACACCTGAATTCTCTCCCAGCTTTCATAGAAATAGCACTTGGCCATATTACAAGTGAAAAGATGTAGACAATGAGGAATGATTATCCACTAACACCACAATGAAAAAATACCCCAGAATGCAAACGCTATTAAAAAACTGAATATTTAACAGGAATTCAGGACAGCATAGGCTGCAAATCAATATGCCTCAATATTTTGGTCAGGCACAACCAGGAAGAAAACTTACCTCAAAGAAAATACCACTAAGAAAAATTCAAACCCAAAACCTCACCACTGTTTAAACTACTGTTTCCTGCTTGTGGCTTTTAATTTAAACTAAAATGCAGTGGCCTTAATGATATTAATGTTTACCCTCTTCTGACTTTAAGATATCAGCCCAGCTTTCCAACACTTTGGTCACAGAAAATTTTTGTGCAGAAGCCAAAACCAAAACCAACATTTAAACCAGATAGCCTTACCTCTAATATAACATATGAATCACAGAAATTTCTCAAATATCTTTGAGCAGAGCTCATGTTGTCATGCATTTCTGTGGAATACTTTTTTTACGCAGCCAATAGCTTCTATGTTTTACCTATCAAAGTCACTTGCCTTTCTTGAATTGAAGAACTGAATAAATACCGCAAGCAACAGGCCCAGACTTGAGGACTACAAATATGAGTAACTCCACTCAGCCAACTAGAAATAAGAAAAAAAAAAAAATCTAATTAGAGATGGTTCTGTTATCAAATTTCAACTATGTAATCCCCCAGATACATCTCAAATCTATATGTATATTTATCTGCACAAACACTTACACTCCAACTAATGGCAGAGCATAAGCCTTGGGATCAGTCTCAAGCAGCAAAAGCAATTTCCGTGTTTGGTCCATAGTAAGGTAGCTGAAAGAAAGCAAAAGATGGGGTTTTTTTACTATTTTGGAAGACAGTTTTTCAGAAAAAAAAATCCTGAAGAGACAAATACAAATTTAGAAGATACAGTAAAAAAGTTCATTTTGGGGGAAGGGCAAAAAAAAAAAAAAAAAAAAAATCAAAACTACTCTTATTCCACACACTTACAGCAACTCCTCAGCGTTTCATCAATTCCCCGTGTATCAAACAATTATCAAGGACAAAATTTACATAGTACTAATTCTAGTGTTTTAGTGAATACTAGAATTAGTATTCATAACAACCAGAAATACAAGTCATGTTAAATTTGAAGAGTAGCTTTCAGAGAGGTGCTCAAAGTCTCTCTCCAAATAAAATTACTCTCAGTTGCTTCAAATTATTTTCCTGATTTATCCTTAGGTCATCCTACTAAATTAATTACCAGTCAGAATGATGACTCCCCAATACGATCTCAGAAGAATGATTAACAAAAAACCCCTTTGGTTTGTATTCATCTGATTTTTATTGTACGGCAAGCACTGGTGTTGTTTAAAAAGCTAGAAGTTGTTTGTATTTATTATGTTAACTGGAGGTGTGTTCCCCTGCCCCAGTAGGAAGATCCTTTTACTGAAGCCAAAAGCAAGGACTCCTACTGAACCAGTTAATGTTTTTGCTCCACCCCAATTCCTGTTTCTTGTTCATAACTTTTTATATTTTTCCAAGACCAGAAGTTATGCTATTTTTATGACAGTTATTTTACTAAAAAGTACAGCTAAGATCTCTCCTACCTACCTCCTTTAGGAAAGGCAACAAACTGCCCAGCAACTTTGACACCACTTTTTACTCACCCACATTTGTAAGTTCCTTGAACTTGTGCAATATTCATAGGACTGCTCAAATTTCTGGCTAGGGCTGTTGGAATAATTGGGACAGACTTCACAGGGGTGTATTCCAAAATATTTGCCACAGTAAGAGAAGCCCAGCGAAAATTAAAGTGTAGATTATCCAGGTTTTCTGTGAAAACAATGTGAGCTCTAACAGTGAGCAGTTTAGAAAGATCCAGAGATTCTTTACTGCACAGACTCTGCTGCAGACCCTAGAAGTAAAAAAAAAAAAGTTAAATATACTAAACTATTTTCAGATTATTACCATGATTCAAGATGTATTACACTAGGAACTCAAATTATTCATCTGTTACAGCTATTTTTGCAATAGGTACTATACAAAAAATCACTAACCCAGGGCTTCAAAGCTCGCTGCACTACTGAATATAATGAATAATGCAGAATACACTTTAAAATTAGCTACACACACAGCTTAGCATTGTTTTATGATGCATAAGAAAACCTGGGGTTACTTCAATTATGTAAAAATTAATAAAATAATATACAACTAAAAGGCTCAAGCTGATCTTTCAAAGTTTTCTCACTTGCAGTCAAGAAATTTGTAATTTAACATCTGGATGTATCATCATGATAAAGCTCAGATGTGAAGCAAGCTTAATTTGTATTATAAAATACACTCTACAACAACTACAGGGAAAAGTCTACAGGAATGGAAAGTGTATTTAGCAGATTATATATCTACAGCAGAGCACAGAAGCAACAGGCACACATTTCGGCCATGGCTGCTAACCTACACAGGGTTATACACGTTTTGGGCGGGTCACTTGCCTAGCAACACTTCAGCAACAACAGCCCAAATACTGCAACTCATTAATGACAGTTTTGAGGAAAAAAAGAAGAAAAAAGCTGTTTTCTCTTCTTTAAGTCTACTGCAATCACTTTTGTTTTGCTGATTAGACCAGCTGAAAAACTTTGGGCAGACAGAAAGATTTTAGTCAAAGATTAAAGACTCTGTGAGCCTTAAACACCTGTGAAAGATAACTGATTTTAACAGTTTCCAATACACTTTTCAACGACATTCATGCAGCTCATTTGACACAATTAACTACATATAGTCTTGCTTCAGCCTCTGCTTCTAACTTTGCTGTGTTGGAAAACAAGCCCTGGGCATAGTCCAGACTCTTGCCCAGCAGATAGTTTATTAAGAGACCCAAAAGTTGCTAAGAGCTGCCTACCTTGAAAGCCAAGCTGATATCTTCAGCATTGTGCACTATAATATTATCTGAACAAGGTCCCCAGGCACTAACTGTACATGGAATCAAAAAGTCTCCAGGAAGGGATGCAGTTGGAATTTTGTCTGATCCACCAGCAACTTCTCGACCAGGATCAAAGCGGTCTATTGTTACCGTTATGCCTTCCCCATCTTCAAAATAAATAAATCAAGTTACAAAAGCAACAACTCAGACTCCTTAATGACAGCTTACTCAACCAACCAACACTGCCTGTCTACCCTATGTTTAGAATTACCTTCATTTACTGCCAGGGTCCCAAGCAAAAAACAGGAAAATGAGTTCTTTTCATTCTGCTTAGCATGGCGATAGGCAAGCCGCAAGGTTTTCTCCATCAGAGATAACTTGGGGTTTCTAAGAAGAGACAATAAGCAAGTTTATTAACAAATTCTTTTTAATGCTTGCTTTTAATAAGTATCTGTTATAATGCAATGGATTTTGCAGGTTTTTCTCCCCATCCTTTAAATAGAAAATATATAGAAAGAGCCAAAGCCACAAACAAGATAAAGAGAATTAACAGTGTATAAACAGTAAGAATTAACAATGTATAAAAAATCTGTGGAATTTTAGCTCCTGTCACCCCAAGCCACTGGACTGTGCTACACCATGGAAAGAGAAACTCAAATCTTTCCAATGAAAACCCCTATATGCTTCCTTTTCCTTTGTGCCTTGCCATGTTATAGAATCAAAAGATAAAATGAGGCTGTGCATCACACAATTCATAAATTATTTTAACCTTTGGCTTCCCCAAAAAGGTTGTTGTTACCTGTAATAGGTAACGTGTGCGCCAATGACATCGCCCATGGGGACTGGGTCCCAAAGTGCACGCTTGGACAGAGGGAAACTGAAAGGGACCATCCTTCCAGGAACAAATCTGGAAAAAAGATCAGAGATTTAAAAAAGTGATTATGGTACATCATTATGTTATAATGTTTAAAAGAAGGAACAAAGGCAGGACACCATAAGAAAAACAAGAAACAGGATACACAAACTGTTGGTACTTTTTCTGTTTCAAGTCAACAAAGCAGAAAGTGTGTCCTATGAAGTTGTCAGAGTTATAAAGTCAACAGAACACTTTTATTTTCCACCTGACAGTTTCTTCATGGAACCTTGGAAGATGTGTAGGCCAAAATACAAGTCTGCAGATAAAGCTCAAGGAAGAGCTGCTGTAGATATAGCTTAGGGAAGAAAAGTTATCCCTAATAAGAAATTCCCATGGCACGCAAAAAATGATTTAGCAAATTTAACATTAGAGCAGCCTTCCAAAGCCCTGTTCCAGTCTTTGTATTTCAAGTGAGCGTTCAAACCACTTAAACTTTGAAGACTTCTGAAACAGTCTTAGTTTAACTCAATTATAGTGTAAAACTTGCAATCAGACTTCAAAGAGCCCTGAAGAAATTAATATGTAATCACATTAATTTATTTACACAAGCAGGATTAGATTTTCTTGAGGAGCCTAAACAAAGTAACATACGAAACAATCGACAGCCCATATTATTTGGCAAATACCTCAATACCTTTTAACAAATCAGCAAGAAATCTCTTTGTAGTTAACTCAAGCATGAAACTTTGCCAAGCAAAGGTGCTTCCTCTGCATCTCAAGCTGCCAGGAAAGAACTTTAAGGCAGTCCTCTAAGGAACTCAGCCACCCTTCATGTTTCCAGCAGCAGTTAATTAATTCCCATTAAAAACCAAACGCCCAAATAAGTCTCAAACTTAAGTACTCAGAGGGGGAATTTTTTTTAAAGTCCCACTATTTCCACTTGACGAGCACGAAGCAGAAGCACCCCCGGCCCCGCTTCCCGAAGCTCTTCATACCCAGAGCCACACTCGCACAGGGGCACCGGCGCGGTGTTCCCGGCGGGGCTGGGGGCAATGCTGGCCCTCCCGGCGTCGAGCGGGTACCTCAGATCCGGGACGAACAGGGTCCGGGCACTGCTGCAGCTCTGCCCCCTCCTTTTGTCTCTCTCCCTGGCGCGGGGCCCGCCCGCTGCACCCCCCGGCGGCGCCGGGCAGCGGCCGTGCGAGAGAAGCGGCACCGGCGGTACCGCTCCCGCCGCGTCCCGCCCGCCCCGGCGCCTTCGGCGGCCCCGACCGACCNGGCCCCGGCCGACCCCCGCTCCGCGCCGGCCAATCAGAGCGCAGAGCCCGCCCCCTCCGCCCGCCCCGACCCAATCGGCGCGCGGCGGGGAACAGTTCGCTCGGCCAATCAGAGCGCGCCCCGGGGAAACCAACTGCCAGCGCGCGCGCAGAGGGTTTAAAAATGCCAGCGGGCGGGGAGCGCGCAGGCGCAGTGCGGTGATGCGGCGGCGTTGTCATGGGAGCG
>VZRL01001586.1:42213-64212 GCA_013397895.1 Origma solitaria | reverse complement strand
CGGGGGCGGGCCCCCCGGCCAGAGCCGCCACAGCCAGCCCCGCGCCCACGTGCCCGCCCTGCCCCGCCCGGGACCCGGAAGCACTTTCCCTCCGCGGGGACAGCGCGGCGGCGGCGGTGCCTCAGTCACAGCCCCGGTCACAGTCCCGGCCTCGGCCCCCGCCTCTCCCCGCCCGCCCCTCGGCCGCCCCACGGCCGNCCGTCGTCGTCTTCGTCCTCGGCGGGCCCGGGGCGGGCAAGGGGACGCAGTGCGCTCGCATCGTGGAGGTGAGGTGGAGGGGGTGCGGGACTGCGCGGCCTGGCGACCCGCGGGGCCCCGGCCGCGGAGGGCCCTGGGAGTTGTAGGATCCTCCTGTGGGGTCCATGACCCTCTTTGGGGTTATCGCTTGGGGATCGTGTCCCGCTCCGCTCGGCGGCGGCACCCGTATCTGCCTTTCGGTCTGGTCTCTTGTCGATTCTCCATCCATTCCTCGCCCCTTCGAAGAGATAAATAAAAATAACTGTCCCGCATCTCCCCATTAGTGGTTGAAGTGGCAGGGCAGCCCTCACTCCAGCCCCGACGTTCCCCTTCCAGCCCCTGTCAGGCCGCCTGGCCTCTTCCCTTCTGCATTTTCCCTTAGCCCCGCGGGATGACACTCCACTGGGGGGTCTGCCTGCGCTGGGGACACCATTGGGGTTTTTGCATCCACTTTGGGGACACCCGCTTGGGGTCTGGAGGCTGCCCCAGTTTCGGCGGCGAGCACCGGTTGCCCGCTGTGCCCTGGCGGAGGGGCAGCACAGCGGCCCTGGGGAAGCTCGCGGCTGCCCGGGCGGTGCTGCCTTGTCAGGCCAGTCCTGCCGCCCGTCCCGGTGGGTGGCTCCGTACACGTCTGCACGGCCACGTAGGTGGCAGCGGGGCTGCCACCCGGATGCTCAGGCAGCCGGGGTTGTGGCCTGGGAGAGGAGGTGAGGTGTCTTATAGCGATTGGGACTATACGTGGACTAAAAATGGATCAAGGTCCATGTCTTCTGAGGCCTGTCCCATAAATGTTACAGCTGGTATAGCATACATTGCAGGGCGTTGGCTTTTTGACTCAGTGCCATCTCAGTAAGCTGTGGAAGTAAAATGTTAAAAATAGAATGAATTTTTTTTCTGTGACAGAATATGATAGAGGTCAAAGGATATCCTGATCCCATAGATGGTTCATCTTGTTCCTTCTTGTTAAACAGACAGTATAATTTGACTAAACGTTGAGTTATATTAACAAATTTTTGGTTTTCCAACTATATTTTCCCGGAATTTTGAGACAACAAATATCTAAGAAAGAACAGCGAATGATACATGGTGTAGTACTGTCCTTTTAAAAACCAAAAACCACAGGGGTAATTCCACTGTATCCAGGTGGATAATTACAGAAGTAGTTAAGGCTGAATGCTTTCAAACATGTGTGTGTTGGATTTGAAACAGCTCTTTTATCTTTTTTTCCTTTTTCTTTTTTTTCCCTGAGCAGTTGTATGTATTCTTCTTATTAAAAGGCATACAGTATCAAATCCTATCCATAGCCTCACTGAAAGAAATGGCTAAGAACTGCATGTTCCCGAAACTGTTGGTGGGAAAGAACCCCAAAACTCCTGGAATAGACACCCTTGCGCGTGTCCTCTGTTCTGGTGGAGCTCTGGGAGTGCTGTTACAGTTTATCCACGCTGCTGTTACATCCCAGACCTCAGTGTTGTATAACTGAGTTAAGTGAATTTAGTCCAGACTAAAAAATGCCGTTATGACTTTAGTTCTGAAGGATTTAAACCTCAAATTACAGACTCGCATTCAAACCAGCATATTCATTAAATTAAATTGCGGGATGGAAGGTTCACAGTGCTCATAAAGCCTTTTTGGTAAGGTCAAATTCAGCCCTTGGCACGTAGCAAACAAATGAGCTTAAACGATAGGGGAACCTTGGTAGGCTGTCATTAATGGCTTTCACCAAACCATTAGTGCAGCCTCAGGGCTGAAGTACCTTGTGTGGCTGCTGGCCTGTGTTTAGAAGGATAAATGCCTATGGCTGGATAGGCTGATATAATTGGATAAAGACCACTTTATTAGGAGGAGTTCAAATGAGCCATTGCTACTCAAATTGTGTTTCCAGCTAGAAAGGAAAGAAGAAAAGCCTTGCTTGTGCTGTATTTATTTTCTTCTCTAAGCCTGGAAAGGGAAATCCAAATTTCAATAAATGCAAATTTGCTTTAATTCTGCTTATTCTGTTCACTACATGGAAAGCCGTTTGTTGAAATCAGTGGGCTGACAGTAGAGCACTCAGACCTGCTCATTGCAAAGGACAGCCTTCCTGCCGGCTCAGACGCCTCCATGAGAGTCACTGGCTAAACTTGGAGGCAGAGGGGGTCTGAAGTAAAGAACAGATGGACTGATGCAAATCTGCTAGAAAATTTTAGAAAAAGGGCACATGAACAGAGAAGTGTGGGTGAAACACAGCAGAAGTACTGGAGAGCAGCAGCTTTTCTAAGCACAAATCCTTGGCCTGGCCCCTGGCAGCCCCCAGAGAGCCCTGGTGCAGGCAAGTGAGCAGCCTGTGTGCAGTCAATGCTGCCTTTAGGTTGGAAGTGTATTTTAAACCCTGTTGGCAGTTTGCCACAGAGAAAAGGGGGCTGTAGCTGAGTAATAATAAACCTCATTCATCCTTGTTGCAAATGGACTGAATAATATTAGTTTACATTTGGAATGAATCTGACCCAGTACCTTGCTGTAAATCTGAAGGCTGTGCTGAACAAAAAGTCAGTATGAGCTATAAATATGTCTTGGTTGCTATTCCTACTGGAGATTTGGGACAGAGTGGAAGGAGTCTCATTTGGCTGAGGTGAGATCTTGTATGATTTTAGCATCAAACCATTTTTATCAAAAACCAAGGGTGCCTGTGTTTTGTAGAATAAAGGGGATATATTATGTACTTACTACCTGGAAACGATTTTTCAAAGGAGTGTTGTAATTTTTTTGCTGACTATGCTTTACATTCACAAAAAAGGGAGATGGGGTATCCCATGTTGTAGGTGAAATACATGTTTAAGTACTAACCTAAATCATAACTGCTCAGTATATGTGTGCTGGAGTCCCTGAAGGTGGAGAATGCATGTATTCATGCCAGATTTGGACACAAATGGAGAAATTATTTGAGGGAAGAAGACCTAATAACAAGCGGAAATGGGTAGTATTGACACAGTGTAAGAAAGGGAACAGTGGGTAAATGATTAGGATTCTTTATCTCCACAGGTAAGGTTGGATGAGACAGCTGAACCAGGCTGGTTTTCTCCGATATGGAGGGAAGACTCAACTCCTGTATATTCCACAGACACACAGAATTGACAGGGAAATGCAAATGCAGCAGAACTGCTGCTGTTCTGGAGCAGTTCCTCCTATTTAGAGAGGGATGAAGCAGAATTCCCTCTTAAGTTCTTATCCTCTCCCTTCCAGCTCTGCAGATTAACTCCTGAAACCTTCCACAGCTTTGTTAGGTGGTGCTTGCCATCATCTGGGACTGTTGCGTAGCTGTCATGTGAGGCAGAATATTTGAGCTATAGTTGAATGATGTCATTTGAATGCAGGTTCTTGCAATAACCTTCATGCTTTCCGCAATGTGTCTTCTGTGACTGTGAGATAATGAAATGTGCTTTAGTGCTGACTTCTGAACTTTGCTTATAAAATCATTATGGTAAAGTCAAGGAAAAATAACGCATTCGGCAAATCTGCACAAAATATGCTTTCTTGTGCTTAAATTTTAAATCCTTATAACCTCTGCCTGTGATGCAAAGCTCTTTGGTTGGTGGGAAGAATAATAACTGTATAATTTGTCTTTATTCCAAGCAAGATTTGAGTTGTATTTTTTTGTCTGTTTGTTTTGGCAAAGTGATCTGTAGACATTTGAGGTATGCAAGACATCGCTCTCTATGTACCTAAAATATAATTCACATTCACCACAGCCCTATCCTGTATGTTTGTGGTTAAATCTAAAATTAATTCCACAAGGTGGGATGCTGAGCCTTCTTATTTTTATAAGAGCATAACTTAATATCCAAATGGAAAAAGCTGTTAAGTTGCTTTGGGATATATGATAAGGAGATTTCCTAGGGTGAAGGAAACAATGCAAAGAATAACTCATTGTATCAGGAATGCTCCTCTCAAAGTAGCAGTGGTTTTAGGTTTTGCTGTCTTGTGTTAATTGTCTTCTAGAAGTCTGCTGAGAGACAGCATTAACTTCCTTGAAATAAAAACAGGGTTTAAATTGTTTGCTTTAAACTCAACTTCTGAAATCTCTTTAATGACTGTCAATTATTAGTATTCTACTTAGCCTTAAGTTCTCATAGTTGATTTTTAGAATATAAATTTATATTTCTGAACTTCGGAGATTTTTTTTTTTTTAACATGGTGAGTGTTTAAATCTACCCCCTGAAGATTTATCCCTGAACATTTCCATTTTGCAGAACACTGGGCATTAAATTTTGGATTTCTCTGAACATACTGGGTGTCTTTTATTGAGTCAGTGCTCTTGAAGCACTGGGGTGCTCTGTTTGCTCCCCTCTCCCTTGGGGGCACTGTCAGTGGTTTGTGTGTTGTGTGTGTTTTGGTTCGTTAATGTGGGGGTTTTGTTTGTTTTTCTTTCCCAGAGACAAGAACATATTTCAAACTAAGAAAATTTCTTCAATTTTTTTTTTGGAATAAGGAGACAGAAGGTCTATTACTGCATTATAGTCTGTACCCAAACATTTAATTCCATGTGCTAATAGGACAGACAAAAGCTTTCTAGGTTAAAAAAGCCCCAAAGGCTGCAGGCTTTACATGGTTCTATTTTTATTTTAACTAGCTCTTGAATGGTGTATGTAGCAAATTTTGGTTGTTTATTAAGGTTGCCCAAGATACGTCAGGTCAGAACTAGGGCAATAAAAGTTTGTATTTTATTTGCTTTAATCTTAAGCCCTGTGACTTTCATTTTCAAACTAACAATGATAAGCCAAGATAGGAGTCAAGGTCAAATCAGTAATTTGTGTTTCTCTTGCTTCTTGGCTCCTGCTCCCTTAAGGAAGTCTCAAGCTGTGTGTTTAGTGGGGAGATGTGTTGCTGGACCACACGGGGCTGAATCAGAAATAAACCCTGTGCCCCTGGGAAGGGGATGCGTAAGGAGTCCAGCGGCAGCTGCCGCACACCGCTGCTCCTTCCTGCCGCCGCTGCTCCTTCCCCACGCCTCTGGTCCTTCCTGGCTGCCCGAGGTTATGGGGCAGACTCCGCCTGCTTCGAGCGTGACACAGATGTGACTCATGGATTTCCAGTTCTATTCATCTGTTTGTTATATTTACGGAAAACAAAGCGTGTTCTGTCTGCCGAGTGAAAGTTGCAAATCCTGGCTGACAGAAGGAAGCTGGAAGGGCTGGAGGACAAGGGAGGGAAGGGCATCCCGGGGTGGCTGCAATCTCGGGTTGAATTTGGAGATGTGGAACTCACAGCTTTTGTGTCCCAGTGTGTCCTGCTGTGTGGGGACTGATTGACCAGGCAGAGAGAGACAAACAGCAAAAGTGGTGTTCTGATCTGTTCTATCCACTACTGCTGTGGTGGGATTATGGAAACTTGAGCTTGCCTTTCCATTTTTTTGGTTGTTTTTTTTTTTTGGTTTTTGGTTTTTTTTTTTGGGTGGGGGGTTTTATTATTTTTACATTTTGTTTTTTTAAAGCAAAAGAGGAAGAAGTCTAGTGTGGTGCTGAAGACAGCACTTTTTCATTCACAATGGATTTTTGTAAGTTAGATTTGGAGATCCATACTTCAAAAAATAGTTTTAAAGATAATGAGAACTCGTGTAATCAGTAGATGTGGTGCTTGCACTACTCTTGCCAGTTTTAATCAAGACATTCAGGCCACAAAATTTTCTTTCATTTTAGGTGAGAGAAACCCTCAACGAGTGTCCTGAATTGGAGCAAATCATCACAGGGCCAAGAACTTGCACTACTTATGTAATAATGAAAACTTGTGTAAGAGTAATTTACTGATTTAATCTTATTTCTTCTTCTTCTAGGTCACACCAGTCTGACTGCATAACAGAAAGCATTATCTCTGAAATACATTCTAGAATAATTAATTCTATATTTTCTGTTTCCTTCTCTGTCATCTCAAAATCACTCCAGATTTTAGGTGCTTGGAATCCAAGTATTTGGAAATGTTTTTTTTGACCTAAGTTCTATTTCAAGTCTTCCTTTCAGTCTGACATTATGTGTCTAGCAAGAACAGGGGGAACTGCTTTTTCATTCTTTGGCAATCACAGTCCTGCTCCCTTTTTGATTGCAGAGGAGAAGGATTAGGCAGGAGTGGCAACGAGTCACATTCTGGGGATTGCATCAAGATGTGCTTGGCACTGCGGAAAGTCCTGCTGGCACAATGCAGACCTTGTCAAGACCCGAGAGTGTTTTGACCCATGTTTTGTGCAGTTACATCACAGTCTCTTCTGCAAGCCCTTGGCACTGCGATGATTTGCTCCAACTCAGGACGCCTGCTGAGGGTTTATCTCACCTAAAATGAAAGAAAACTTTGTGTCCTGAATGCCTTGATTTAAACTGGCAAGGGTAGTGTGAGTACCGCATCTCTGAAGCCTTCTGTGTGTGGAGCAGCAGCCAAGCCGTTCTCCCCCCTTGTTTGCATTGTTTAAACTGACATGTTTTCTTTGGCTCTTGGCTCAGTACAGTTAACAAATAGATGTTTTGCCCCTGAAGGAGAGGTTTGTTTTTCTTATTGCCTGGTTAAGCCATTCTGAGGGTTAGTCTTGAATATAATTTATTATTATCTCAAACAAGTCTATTTGTATAACAGCGCTTTAAAACACTTCTGTCTTTTACTTTCCAGTTCAGCCGTTAGAAACTACTTTAGTTTGCTGTTGCAAAAGACAGAGAATTCCAAAAATTGTCTGACTCAATTTTGTTTTCATGCATGAAAGGGAAATGCCAAGGAAAATTAAATGGTTTGGTAATCCTCTAAAGCCTAAGGGATTATATTTTCCTCCTGTTTTCTCCTTTGTAGAAACCTGATGTTAAAAAAATCATCGTTCTTTAACTTTAGCAAGAAGGACTACGTGTTAATTTAGCATTCAGCAGAGTAATGTTTCTTGCTTATAAGGAACGATTTATTCTGGTTTATGGCTTCTGTAGGTTATAAATATTTAGATTTGCAATTAGTTAGGCATATCCAAATGCAATGTACATTAAAGCAAGAGTACAGTGAGCTTACAGAGGATGTCTGTACAGCTTTTCCTTCACAGTTACTTACAGCAAAATCTTGCTTCTGTTTTTTGCCAACTGTGTACAGTTTTGGAGATTTAGGTAATTATATCCCTTCTTAAATTATGACTATGGCAGAACTAACTTTCCATGCTTTTGTGGGTGAAATTGGAAAGCAACTGAAATGTTTTAAAGTCACTTAGTGGGTTGTGTAATATTTCTGTTGTACCTAGTTCAGTAGCCAAGTTTTTAAATCCTAAGTTCACAGCCTCACGAAGTGTGTAGTCACATTATTATGCCTCTCAGACACCTTGTTTGAAATTTGCTTTGGATGTTGCTGCAGCCAAACTGATAACCCTGAAGTTTGTTGCTGCTGCTTTTGTTTTGTGTAAAAACTTTCAGATGAGAATGTATATGTGTGCTCTGTTATGGATGTATAGCTAGGTTAGGTAATCACCAAGGAGATGTCTTTATTGCCTCTTTATATGGACTATATTTGGTCGAGGAGCATGGTACACTTTGTGAGTTTTCTTGTGGTGTTAAATGAGCTGAGAAAATGATTATTTTGTGCTGTGAAATTTCGTTTGTAACAATGCATTACTCTTTGGTAGGAATGTATTTGTATGCTTGCATTAGGTATCTGTTTACAATGATAAATGCCTGAGAAATTCAAGTGTAATAAGTACTTTCCATCAGTATTTTTTATTAGTGACTATTTTAGCTGTTATTTGAGGTGATAGAAAAGGGCAATGGTGTGTGCTGTTCTCTTGCACAGTGCTATCAGATTGATAGATTTGAACATGATCTTTCTGCTCTCTGTTTGCTGTGGATGGTGTGACAGAGGGTGGCACCAGTGTAACTATTTACCTTCATCTGCCACATCATCCTTAGGAGAAGTCACTGGTTTTCCCCAAGGGTTGCTCTCTGGGTTTGTCATGGTCATCCCAGGGAAGGAGGTAGCAGGGGCAGGAGGACTATGCAGCTGCTGTTTTATAGGTGATTTCACCAAGGTAGGGGAGGAAGTTGGTGCCGGAACCACAACATGAATATAGGGATTTCTGACTTATCCTATACTTCGGACATTCCTCCAGCTCCAAAGAACCTGCAATCACCTTATGTGTTTTCTTTAAGTAGGTAATTAAACAAAATTCTTGTCTTGTCTGTTTCCAAACATAACAAAATCACCTTTGAAAACTACACAAATGCCTGACCAAAGCCCTGTTGAGCATTTTACCAGAGGATGTTCAATTCTGGGCCCTTTGCTTCAAAAAGCTATTGAGGTGCTGGAGTATCTCCAGAGAAGGGTAATGGAGCTGGGGAAGGGTCTAGAGCGTAAGTCCTGTGAGCAGCAGCTGAGGGAGCTGGGGGTGTTCAGCCTGAAGAGAAGGAGGCTTGAGGGAAACCTTGTCACTCTACAACTGCCTGAAAGGAGTTTGTACTAATAGGAGTCAGCCTCTTCTCCTAGGCAACAGGATAAGAGCAAATGGCCTCAAGCCATGCCAGGAGAGGTTCAGGTTGGATATCAGGAAGAATTTAATCCCTGAAATGATTGTCAGGCATTGGAACAGGCTGCCCAGGGAAGGTGGTGGGGTCAGCATTCCTGGAAGCATTGAAGAACCAACTGCATGTGGCACTTAGAGCTATGGTTTAGTTGTCGTGTTGGTGTTTGGACAAAGGTGATGGACTCTGATCTTGGAGGTCTTTTCCATCCTTAAAGACTCGGTGATTCTTACTGTGTGTGCTCTGTGCCTGGTGTGCTCTACTGTCAGATTGCAACTGAAGATGGAACAGATCCATCACTAACAAGATGCTATTCCCTGTGTTTTTCTGTTGCAGTACGAGGATAAATAGCGCTGACACTGTTGACTGATGTTAAGTTTGCATAAGTGCTCCAATTAAAAGAAGCCTGTTTTTGTTTTGCCTGTTGCAGAAATACGGCTACACGCACCTTTCTGCCGGTGACCTCCTACGGGATGAGCGGAAAAGGCCGGGCTCCCAGTATGGAGAACTCATTGAGAACTACATCAAGGAGGGGGAAATCGTACCAGTTGAAATAACAATCAGCTTGCTGAAGAGGGTAAGGAAAGAGCTGTTTCCTTGCAGGGTCACTCTTGCAGATCAAGCAACAAAGCATTAGCTGTGTTCTGACAGAGCTGCCTTTCCTCCAGTGTGAGAGGTAGGAATGGGCAGACATGGAGGTGCTTCTCTCAACAATCACTTGTGTTTCTTTCTGACTGCTGGAGAGCTGATGGCCTCTGGTACCTGGGCATCTGTCAGAATAGGTTATTTTTATTTTCTTTTATTTTTTAATGGCTCTAGGGAAATCAAAGGAACTGTATTTCTTCTTTCCCTGTGCTAGTTTTTGGACCTCTTGGTCTGCTCGGTTGTATTTGATTGGAGGATAGAGGCCTTAAAGGCACTAAGATTTGTAAGTTTTATCAAAAGAGATAGTCAGGTGAAGGAGAAGAGCACCTATTGATGTTCTTGTGAGAGGAAAATCTCCAGCCTTTATCCTTATTGGATGGCCATAAAAACAGTGAGTATCTCCTTTGAGACAAAAAAGGCATCTGTTCATAGCACTAAATTTATCTGGAGCTTTTCCCTTAGAATTAACTCTAGATCAGGGATGTTTTGATGTCTTATTGTGTAAAGACACTTCCCAGTATCTTTCAGAAAATCAGCTTTAAAGCTGGAATTGTGTTACAAGATTTTGAGCTTTTTGAAATAATGAATTCAGTTCGAACAATAGCTATGTTGGTGCATCAGTAAATTAACCAGCATGCATTGAAAGTGAAACAAAAGAACATTTTGTAAACCTGCAATTATCCTAAGATAAGTGCTTCTCAACTTACCATGTCAACATTTTGGTGGTAAATTAATAAGTAGATAAATCAGTGTAAATGCAGGAGAATGTGAATTGAATTATCTATTATCAGGCTATGGATCAAACAATGGCTGCCAATTCCCAGAAGAACAAGTTTTTGATTGATGGATTTCCCAGGAATGAAGATAATCTTCAAGGCTGGAATAAGACTATGGATGGAAAGGCGGATGTTTCCTTTGTTCTCTTTTTTGATTGTGACAATGAGGTAATGAAGTGTATAATTCTGTAACTTCCTTTCTTGCAGTATTGTTGGAATCATTCAAGAAGAACAATTAAACACTGTCAGGTAGAATGGACTACCATAGGAGTAGAAGGAAAACTTGGCTTGTGAGTTTGAAGGGTTTTTTGGCAACTTACTTTAGCAGATGGAAAGCTGCATGTTTATTAAAATAGACAGCTAATGACACTTGGTATAATCATATGTGAATAAATTATATTGAGGAAGTACTCCTAGGCAATTGCATTCTTAAAGAAAACTTACCAAAATTTTAAATACATTTTACAAAATTATTTGGTTACTTTTCAGAAGCTATTACTCTACTCTTTGTAATTTGGTGTTTAGTCCAAAATGAACTTGATACAATGTCTGCTTTAATTCTAAAGTGCAGCAGCAATTGTTATTTTCAAAGTTACATGCTGTGCTATAGGATAGTCAGCAATCAACATTTTATTCATCAAGTCATTAAATTACAAGGGCATTTTGACAGTGATGCATTACATCATTTAACAAGTGCCATGAGGTGCTGTCTTTTAAATTTGTCAGTGCCCTTGAGCATAAAAACTGATATGAGTATCCCAGCACCTTAAGCTGACTTACTTCCTTTTACCCCTTTCCCCAACTTCCCTAGATTTTGTTGTTTGTTTTTAACTTACTTGCAATTTTTTTGTACATTTAAAGAGCCACATGAGGGATTATTATTCTTCTGTTAATACCTTGAATAAGGCTGAATTAATTTTTCTCTTGGTGGGCTGTTAATTTTGGGATTCTGATTTTTTTACTACAGCTAAAAATAGACAATGCCTAAATTATCTTTACCATGTTTCCACTGTGTAGGAAAAAGTAATTTGTATCCATTGTCCTCTTGCATGAGTAGGATAAATGTATTCATGGAGTGTACATCTGTCAGCTTTGCTTATTTATCTATAGGTTTAAAAAACTTAGTTCATTGGGACACTTCTAGCTATGGTTAGTTCTTAATTTTTTACTTAAATTTTGAAGTCTCCATTATAGCAATGGGAGGTAAGAATATTTCAACAATACCTTAGTACTGTCAATTTGCCTTATAAAATTCTTGAGAGAACATACAGTGACTTTCTTTCAGTGCAGACATATATTAATAGCCTCATTTGACATGCTGCTTTTCAGAAAGCCTGAACACATCCTTGAAAATCAGGTAATTCTCTTTTTTAAATGTCTCAGGTTGGAGATCCAGTCAAACCACACAGCTTGATGCTGCTTTTACTTCCCCTGACCCCAGTCTCATTTTAATAAACTGAAGCATAAATCATCATCGTTCTTCTCTGGAAGAATCTAACTTCTTGTGTGGGTTCTGCTTATATCCACCAGATCTGGACTGTATTTTGTGTACCAGGCCAATTTAGATTTACAGGATTTTTGTTTGTTCCTGCTTTCAGGATGATGGCAGCTTGTGTTCCTGGTTGTAGTCATCCGTTTGATTTTTTTTTTTTTTTTGTAGATATGTATTGGCCGCTGTCTTGAAAGAGGGAAGAGCAGTGGTAGGAGTGATGATAATCGGGAGAGCCTGGAAAAGAGGTACTATCTTCAAAACTTTTCAGTTCCCTTCTCTTTATATTTTACTATGTAATGTGCTTTTTTTCTCCCTGTGCTTTCTCTTAGAATTCATACATATCTGCAGTCTACTAAGCCTATCATAGATTTGTATGAGAGAATGGGAAAAGTCAGAAAAGTGGATGCGTCTAAATCTGTTGATGAAGTAAGTATATAAGCCAAAAAACCATGGGGATGACAGTGGCAGAGTACGTATTTTCAGCATTTTTCTGAGATGTGTGTATGTGTCGTTAGTCTGCTAATTAAGCACTGATGTGTATTTTTGAGGGAGGTTGTGGAATTCTTGATTTGACTCTTGAAGGACCGAGTAAGATGCGAATAACTTTAGGAAATTGATTAGTTCTGCTTGAGTGTGAGCTGAACTAAACACATTTCCAGTGTTTCTGTGTTAGCAGTGTCTTGCCTTTTTCATTTTCATGAGCTTTTGCTCTTCTGAAGTAGTGTTGCTCTTCTGTCTGCTTCCCAGAATTAATGCTGATTTCACTGTTAAAGAATTACTGTGAATGTTCTAAAAAAACATAATGTTCTAAAAAAACAAATGTTCTAAAAATATATTTTTAAAAATGCTCTCAAATACTATGTATGTTGGTTTGACTTGAAGTAACTGATGAACGCTTTATAACATTCTTCTTTATCTTTTTAGGTTTTTGAAAAAGTTGTACAAATTTTCGACAAAGAAGGCTAATTGCCAGCTTGAAACTTCATTTAAACTTGTGCTTGAATCTTGCTTGAATAGCTGCTACTGCAGTCCACTCTTTGTAATTATTTTAAAAGATTTTTTTAAAATTTTTTTTCACATATCTAATGATGATTGGAAAAGCAGTTGATTAGAAATGGATCTGTTTTTTAAATAGGAAATCATTTCTTGTGGCTATAGTATACAAGTTTCAGGGTTCTCCATTAGTGCAAGTTCAGTTACTCACATGACAGAATCACAATTAGTACATCTTTCTGAAGAAACTGTTTATTCTGTCACTGTTCTGTGCCTGTCATGGGCAGTCCTTCTTCTTCCTTATTGCCATAGTCCTACTTGTTGTTTTTAAGGATCAACTGAACAGCAGCATTAAGTAATGAAGGACCCATGCACCCTTTGTTTGTTTTTTGGATGCTTGGACCAAATTTAGCAGGTTGGGTTTTTTTTTCAAAGTATAATTTTGTCCAAAATTCCCTTATATCGCCGAACTTGAATTCTGTAAGTCAAGTTACAGTTAGTATGAGAACCTGTTTTAGCAGCTCTCAAAAACCTATTAAATGTGCTTTTCAGGAATAGACATACAAAGTACTTTATGGAAAGTGGTGCTTCCTTATGACTCTGGATGTAAACTGTCTTGTAAGTTCTTGGATGACATGGCCGTGGATTTTACCTTGTTTTCATTTGCAAAAGATTTAGAAAGTCAGTTCAGTATTTCAATACTCATGTATCTTAAATGATAGTTATGTTCTTAACTACAGCATGGTCTTCACAAGATAGCAAAGCTCTTAAATAGTGTACAGTAAACAAAATCTTCTGACAGTTCTGTCTTTTGTAACAAGTGGAAAGGTTTTTCTTTATTATTATTGAAATACTGTGTTACCAAATGCTTTAAGGTTTGTTACCCGGGGAAATATTTTTATGGTTAAACTAGTGAATTTGTTTCCCTAAAAATGTGTAATTTTGATAGCTGTTTGTTTGAGAAGTTTGTAAGTTATTGCACTTTTGTTACGATGTGGTCAGCTGAGGGGAAGAGAACTGCAGAAAAAAGTTTGATTCCCTGAAACAGAGTCCTGCTTCACCATGTTCCCTTGAATTAGCGAAGTGCAGTCAGCAGCAATAGCTGGGGTGAGCAGGGAACTTGTTGAAACAAACTGGTTGAGATATTTGCACAGATGTGGTGCAACTTTGTCTTTTGTTTAAGCTTTTCTGTCCCTTATATAGTATGCATATATCTGGGGGGGCCCAACCATGCATTCTTTGCATGCCCCAAGCTTCCACTAAAGGCCTGAAGATGAGAGTTTTAATTAATTTTAGTGATAGAGTGGATGTTCCTACATTAACTGATGTTATAATTGGTTTGTGACATGCTAATTACACAGAATTGCAATTTGGAAATCTTGACGTTCAGCTTTTCTTTAGTCCTGACTTTCTCTATTTCAGAAAAGGTTTAAATTAAGCTTAGCTTTTAATTAGAATCAGATGTGTTGGTCCTCATCCTGCAGTCAGATTTGTATTTTCAGGAATTCTCATCTCACTGAGGTTGCTGAGGCTGCTGGACTGGGGAAGAAATGAGTACAGAAGCTAGTGTAAAGTGCAGTAGCCTTGCCAGTCTGGTAGGAGTTCAGGCAATGGACTGGCCACAAATGGCTGTTTACTACTGCAGAATGTATGGACCGTGACTGCTTTTGTGAGTGTGGGAGGCTGATGGTCTCACTTTATGAAGTTCCCCTGTAAAAAGAAAAGTTGGAATTTAATTCTTACTGTATAAGTATGCTACATGGATAGGATCCAGCAAAACTGCATGTTTTAGTATGAAGGTTAGAATCAGGGTTTTTCAAAAAATACTTCAAACTGGATTCTTTAATTCAATTAGAGAGATTAATTAACTCTTGTTTTAAGTTACTGGTTTTTACAAGTTCTGTTCAGAGTAGAGTATCTGTTTTCTCTCATCATATACTTTTCTGTGTATTTAAGTGCTGAAACAAAAAAAAAAACAACTCTGAAGCAAGTTTTAGAGAAACACCCTACAATGTTTTGGCAATATTGAATTTGGAGTGGATTGTAATGTGTCTGTGGAAGGACTAGATTTTTTGTCATTTTATTTATTGAAGATGCCATTAAATGTGTTACCACTTCTTTCAAGATGGACTTATGATTGAAATAAAGATTAAAGGCAATATGCCAATGTGTTGTGTCCATTTAGCAGCAAAACTGTCTAAAGAATTTGAGGAGATCCAATAAACTTTGTTCTGTGGCTTAATGAGTGCTTGGCTTACAGTTACCTGTCACAAGGGATATTTTTCATAAAATACATCCATCTCTATAAGGTGAGTATTTATTAGAGTTAGATACTTCATGTAGTCGCATGCACAGGTATGTGTATAAAAGTTCAGTTTTCACCATCAACACTGAAGTCCTGAAGATTCTTTTAGGCACAGGGTAAGATCAGGTCATTGCCTGTGGAATTAGTGTCTTTTCTTGATTATACAGGTTATCAGATGACTATTCATATAGTTGTGCAGTGATAATTCATTTGGCACATGTGTGAAAGAAAAGGGACTTGAAGTGGTCTAGAAAACATGAACCTATTGTGCACCTGCTGTTGGAGACATATTCTGTCTGGATTTCTCATGACTCCTTGCTCAATCAGCAGCTGATCTCCTGAGTGCCATTGTGCTGGCTCTGCAGCACATGCCTACGTGCTGTACTCTAGGCTGTTCTTAAAGGAGATTGGCACAGCATAATATTCTCCGTAAAAGAAACTGAGAGGTTGTCAGGCTTGTTTTAAAATAATCCGTTTTATTTAAAGGTTTGTTACAAAACAGATTGTTTTGTTACATGTAGGTTCCTGGTAAACAACATGTTGAATTTGGAATCATAGAATCATTTGGGTTGGAAAAGACTTCTAAGATCACTGAGTCCAACCCTTCCAACTTGAAATTACTCTGGAAAGATTTGCAGGGCTGGTCTGAAAAGGGTGGGAAAAGCAGAGGATTTTTCAGCAGGGGTTTTACCTTTTTGCTGGTAAAACTGCAGGGACCAAACTTTTGCTGAAACCTCACCCTGAAGCTGTAGCATCGCCTCAGGGGTGGACTGACAGTGGCAAAGCTGCCTATCAAATTGGCACCTTTTGGACAGAGATTTTGAGTTGTTTCCCACTGTGGGAGTAGGGGCAGGCAGAGAAGACCATAAGCATTCACTTGAGGATTGCCTCAGTGTAAGACAGCTAGCAACATTTGTCCTTAATAAGAAGAGCTGGCTGATGAAGGAGTTCCGAGGTCTTGTGGAAAATTCTGTGTCTTGCAACACTGAGGACATCTGTGTGCTGCTGCCCAGGCCGAACTGTGGAGAAGGGGAGAGTTAAACAGAAAAAACCCTCGGTTCAGGCTGGAGCTGCCAGCTGTTGTTACCGGTTGGCAGTTTCTGGCTGCCAGCATTTTGGAAAGTTGCAGCTTAGGGGATTACTTTCCTCCTCCAGTGTGAAGTTCAGTACCAGTTCGGTCCTTATTGTGGCACAGATGTCTCTGAAGGCTACGGTCTGTGACAGCTCTGCTGGCCTTTGCTCTGGGGGGCAGCAGTTGGCTCCTTGGCACAGTCAGGTTATTTCTTCAAGCTGGGCTGCAACAGGACTTGGAGACCTGGAGCTGTTCCTTTGCCACATTCAAACATCCCAGTGTTAACAGCTGGTAATGAAAACTGCAAGACAATGTGAAGAGGATTCGCCTGATCAGGTAACAAAGGAGACAGTAAATACTGAATAACATAAAAATATTAATACTTGGTTTTGTATAGCAGCAGTGTGCGCACTCTTTTGATCTGCAGACCTTTATAAGCCTTCCAGTGGAGATAGGGGAGCATGGAAGAATTTAATCTTGCATCTCTCTTTTTTTTTCATGGATTGCTTAGTTTAAGATGGTGGGTTTCAGCCTGTGTGTTTGTAGAGTAGAGTATTTCTGTTGGTAACAATAGGCGTCTCTTTATTGAGTCTTCTAATCTGCTCAGCTGAGGTATGCTCTATCCTCTTTGCTTTCTGCCTTTTAATGCCTTTTCCTTACCTTTCTGAATTGCAGATGCTCTTTGGGATAAGGAAGGGGGTGCTCTTGCCAATCTCTATGTACCTTGCTAAATAAAGAAAACCTTTAAGCCTTCATCTGGAGCAATCTGAACCTGTTTCTGACATGAGCTTGGTACATAAGCTGTTACAAAACCGACATAAAGCACATTGCCTTTTTTTTTTCTTTTTTCCAACTACAGGAAATCTCTGTGTAGTACCTCTGCTCTTTTCTCCTATGTGAGTCAGATCAGCTGTGTCTGCCTTGCTTCATCACAATGCTTAGCAGCAGTTGCATGAGAAAACCTCCTCAATCACTAGATGTTAAACCAGCAGTGACCACTTATGCATCAATGGAGGCAAGTGAGATGGTTGAGGAGGGAAGGTGCTTAGAGAAGCTCAGTCAATTCTGCTTCACTTGTCAGACTTCAGCTTTAGATAAATACCTGTTCCATGGGGCAGCAATGCTTGTGGAGTCCAGCTATTTCATGATTGTGCTGTATAGAAATCAGTGCAGAAGCACTCCCTGCCTACAAGTTCCCCACCTTCCCTCATCGACTCTGCCACCTTTAATTCCAGGGGCTGTGGAGACAGGAATTTTTCTTCAGGATAACACCGTAGAAACTAAACTGGGCAGGGTGAAGGCAACGTGAGCCTTGCATGTGAAGCATGAGCTGCACAGCGTATTTCACTTTGGGCAGCAATGCCAGGCTGTTTTCTCATCCTGGCTTATAACTGCATTCAGACAGCAAAGCAAAAATTTTCTCTTCCCCCTCAAATGTTTGGCAGAAAGCTTGCTTTTGTCTAAAATGCTTCTTAAGCACTGTGTGAACCATTCCGTCCTAAACCAAATACCAGTTTGAGTTGTGCTTTTTCTATCCAATTTACAAATAGGAGGGTTTGGTTTCGTTTCTTGTAATAACTGCTGCAGCGAGACAACTCTTGGAAAATACAAGGCACCATCCCAAAAGATATTATCTGCTTTACTCTGGAGGGCTTTTTAGCACAGTGCTGTTTCTGTGTGGTAAGAAATGGCAAAGAGTGCTGTGTGACTACCAAAAGTGTGATGAGGTGGGTATGGTATGTGATAATGGTATCTTGGACAACTTCTGTTCTCAGCATGCACTTTTATTTAGTGCCATGAGGTATAAAAAGAGATGTGGGGAGAGAATTGATCAGGTCTTGGGAGTAAAGCTTGATCTGTCGTGGAGGTTTTCAGGGACTGTCAGGATCTATCAGGGTATATGGAGGATGTAATATCTGGTAGTCTTCTCTCCTGAGTAATCATAGGGCAACTCCTTAGGTTTCTGTTCAGGGCATTACTACTGTTGTCTTTTAAAACCAGAACAAGCTGAAGTTCCCAGCTATGGTCACCAAGTATCCTGAGGTTTGTATTATGTTCTAACTCAAATATCTCTGTTCTGTCTGAATACCCCCTCCAGCTTCATTTGGATGTGATGGAAATCATCAGGGAGAGGACTGGCACAGTTAAGCAGCTGCTCCATCACATGTTCCACACACAAACTTCTATGACAGTGAGGTACTTTCTGGAAGCTGTAGTGGCTTCTTTACTTCCATTTTCCCTTCCAGGCCATGCATCCTGGACGCACAAGATTTCTCAAGGTATAGCAGTGTCTCCATACCCCAAGAGGGAAAGTGGTAGCTGGGCCATAGAAGAAGCCCTTTGGCATTGAAGACAACAATACCATGAAACATTTTGGGTGCATTTTTCAAATGAAAGTATAATCAGGAGCCGCTTTTTTGCTGGCTAATCAAAATGTCTGTGGAAAAGAAACAGGGACTATTTCACCGTGTTCTTTCTAATTTAAAATTTTCTGTGGAAAGAAAGTGCATTTGACCACTTCCTTGTGACAGCAAGCACAGGGTTTTAGGTGCTGTTCCTGAAGCAAGCATTACTTTTGGTTTACTATGTGTGATTCCTTGTGAAGCTTCCCTGGGCTCTTGGATGCTGCTCTTGCCAGCAAGAGCAGATTGCTTCCAGCAATAAACATCCCACAAAATTGTGTATGTTCTTTAAGAAAAGTACTAAGATTTTCTGCTAATTGCAAAAATACATAATGGATGCTTTCAGCATCTGTTATTTATTCTCTAACCAACTTTCATCCAAAAGTAACCTTTAAACAAACATTAAGATTGAGGAGTGTAACTGCTTCAATGTGTCACACGTCTAGTCCCTCCAGTTTAATGATGTTTGAAACGTGTGCTTAGAGTTGATTTCTAGTAAGAAGCAGAAGTTGTTTATATCTCTAGCTCGGAGACGTTCACAACATGGAGAAGGTGGTGCTTGGTGCCAGAGCTGATGGATGTCTCAGTGCGTTTTTGGGAGCCAAAGCCCAGCAGAGAGGATTTTGCTCACACGACAGTTGCTTAAATGCACCACAAGGAGGGGTGCAAGGCTCGCGGAGAGCAGGATGCAGCTTGGAAGTGGCATTCCTGGGATGTACAGTACTTCCCATATATTGAAAGACCTGATTTTTAGTTAAAAAGCCTGTTTATTTGTAACGATGTAACTGAAAAAAAAAATCCACATGAAGAAATAGATATTTTTAAAATGAATTTTTTGTTGCACTGAGATTGATCTGCTATGTTGGTAACTTGACAATGGTCAATGTCATGCCTCTTTATTTTTAGTCACTTTATTTAATTGTATCTAATGAGAACAACTAGATGGGGACAATTTAGTTATTTTGGCTGTTCTGTGCAACTGCATTCATGACAGCATGGACCACAGGGGTCAAAAGGTAACTTTCTGAGATAATCTTGAGTGAGAGCTTTCCACTAGTGAAGCAGTTTGATTCCTGGTACCATGGCAGAGAAGTATTCCTGCTGTCTCTCCATCCCAGAGTGCCTCAGAAGTGAAGTCTATCCTGGGCTGGCAGAGGGAGCACTAGAAGTGAAGCTGCTGGGAAAAGCTGAGTGGTAAGCACCCGATTCCTATTCATGGATGCATTGCATCCCATTCCCTTCCACAGGAAATTTTTAGGGAGAAAAAACTGTAGCAACAGAGTCAAACCCTTAATTGTTTTGTCTGTTGATTGATGTTTTTTGTCAAAATCTTCTAGTTGCCCTTCCATCCTATTATTCCTTCCAAATGACTCTGATGGAATAGCATGGACTAGTTTACTCCTACAGGCATGGCTGTGCAGATGCTCCCTGAGTATCCTTCAGAAAGAACAAGCCCATGCTCTCCCAAAAGGACCTCAAGGTAGGCAAATGGGAAGAGACAGAATGGGGTTGGCATCTTGGCTGGTGGAGAGCCCAGAAGAGAAGTGTGGAGGTGCCAGCAGGATTAGACTTTGTTTTGACGAAACTTTGTGCTGGGACATGGCCAGTAATTCTGAACACAGGGCACGAGCAGGACTGGTACCAGCAGCCATCCCATGGGTAGGTTCAGCATCTCTGCTGTTCCAGTGAGGTCTGAGTCTTGTGATACTTCCCAGGTAGACAGCAGAGCAGCACTGTTGGGGGCTCAGCACTAATGAATTTGTAGCCCCTTTGTAGCAGATCTATTGCTCTCTGCTTAGATGTGTTCCCATTTTCTGAGCAGCCTGTATTACAGATGGGGAGATCAATGTACAAATGGACTCTCAGATTTGGCAGAAGTACATCCTACATGTCTGACAAAAGGAGAAATAGCCTTTGCAAAGGGCAGCTGCTCAAATTTGACCAAACTGGCTCCATACTCACTGCAGTTAATAGGAAAGATCCCTTAGGAAGGGCAGGCTTGCTGGGGTTTAGGAGAATTCACTGCATCCCTTCAAGAAGCCAGGAGTCATTTGCCCCAGATTTAGTCCAGCTGTTTAGGTTAGGATGTTAAGCAAATTCTGTTGTTTTTCCAAAGGACTGAGAGGAGAGAGGTTTTCTTTTTTCAGGGAAATTCATCAATGCAATTTTTTAGGGCACCTGCTGATGCTGGCAGAGAAGTGCCTCAAGAACAAGTTAACATAATTGTAAGGCAGAGTCTGAGAACCAGAACCAGCTTGGAAGTCCAGTCCTCCTTGAAGGATGTGACATCTGTCAGCAATCATGTCCAACCTGCTAATGTCCACCTGCACTGCATAATAAAAGGTACATAATTATATTTCAGATAATGTGGTTTTTTTTAAGTTAAGAAGAACATCAGTTAATGAAAATGAAAAGGCACAAGTGACATTGTCATTAATAATAATAATTAAAAGTCATAGCCTTAATTTTGAAAATTAGGGAAAAAGTAATGCATCCATTAACTGACACTGTGATGGGAGTTTGTTCTGGAGAAGGGAGATTTTGAGTCTCTTTGGGAGAGCAGATAGGTTTCTGCTGTCTGAGTAGCAACAGGGTCACCACAGGAGCTAATGAAGGTTGGAGGAGGCATATGAAGACCCTTAATTGCTGGGTTGTTATTCTTCCATCATGAGCAATTCATTAACTCCTGCCTTATCTACACTGCTGTTCCTTCCCTGGACTGCACAGTCCCTTAACAAGATGAGCTCTGGGGGAAAAGGATAAAAATCGGGAGATGAGAGCCCGCACAAACAGCAGAGGAGATGCTGAAGGGCATAGAAATGGGTAAGGTCTTTGGTAAATACCCACATGTGAGAGTCCTTAGCACAAACGAAGAGTAACTCTGATGTGCTGTTAATTGTTCTAATTGGTTCCGGCAGTGAACCCAGCCCAGTTGGGTGAGAACAAGCATTTACTAACTGGGCTCCTACTGGTCCCCAGAAGTCAGTGTGGAATTGCTGACAGGATGTCAGACAGAGTGAAGGAAACACTGGTCCTGCAGCCCCAGCTTTAGGATCCAGGGAAGGAGCAGAGGTGAGACCTCTGGGTTTGGTTATTACTGAATTAGTTTGCTCAGGGGCGGAGTTGCTGGATCTGCTGGGCTGGGTGAGGGGAAGATGCTGGGCTGTTTTTGGCCAGTGCAAAAGACATTTGGCTGAGGTGCTCCTTTGTATTTCACAGGGCGTTGTTGGAGGCAGAGGGGGGACCAGAGCCTAAAACCTTGGGGTCCCTTAGGCAGAGGTCTCCATCAAGCTCAGGTCTTTCCCTTTCCTATACTCCTGGTCTGTTTTCCAGACCAGTAAATGCCCCAAAGCTCCCAAGTTGCTGAGGAGTTTGATAACAGAAGAGTTAAGGGGAGGGACTTTGATACCCCAAAACCTTCATGACTGGAAAGCCTGCCAGGCACTCAGAGAGCACGAAATCCAGTTAGAAACCATCTGAAGCTTGGTTTAGGGTTTTTTTTGTTCTTTTTTTGGTCTTTCTTTGTTTCTTTTCTTTTTTTTTTTTTTTTTTGTTTTTTTTTTTTTTTCCATACCC
>VZRL01001586.1:27501-42142 GCA_013397895.1 Origma solitaria | reverse complement strand
TTTTTTTTTTTTTTTTTTTGGTTGTTTGTTTCTGTCCAATAACCACAAGGAGTAGGAAAGATGGCTTGAGGTTTTTTGGGGTTTTTTTCTCTTTTTTAGTGGCCTCAGATTTCTGTATCATCTCTTGGAGCTTTATTTAAAGGAAGAAAAATCCTATCCCATTTCCTCTCATTCTAGTATGGAAAGCTTTAAGGAAGAATTGTAAGCTCTATTCAGTGGAAAAACTCCTACTGAGTCTCTGTACTGCAGGCTTTAAGTTTAAATGGAGAAAATGAATAAAGGATAACAGGTGAAAGAAATGTTGAATGTTAAATGAGTTGTCACACAGCTGTAGCAAGTCAGTGAACTTTGCTTGCTGTCTGGTTTATCAGACTGGTGGCAAGATCTGCCTGCCACATCTCTGCCCTGCGCACAGATCAGCAGCTTGTGTGATGGTGAGGAGTTGGTCTTTTCTCAGCTCAGTTTTAAGTCAGAGCCAGCTCTAAGTAATGTGCAAGTGAGCTGCATGAGTAAACCCTGAGCCCTCCTCTGCAGGTGACAGAGGCGAGACAGAGAGACCATGACCCACCAGCCCTGTTCTCTGTTTCGTGTACAGCTGATGCCATTTTCTCTTTTCTGCTCTAAAAAAGGTGTTTTGAATGCCAGAGAGGCATAAGAGGAATGAGAACTGTTTGCCCCAGTGCTGAGATGCTGCTGTGGACCTGCTGAGTGCTGCTGTGCCTGGCTGCAGTGACAGACCCTCTGCTCCCCAGCAACTCCCAGCCTTGAATATTTGTGCTTTTAAGTCTGTGATGGTATGAGCAGAGCAAATGGGTTTTTTGTGTGCCTAAAATTGGGTGCCCATTAAAACATGGCTGTGTCTCGTGGGTCTGCGGAGATGGAAAGGGAGGTTTTGTGCTGCTCCTGCTGGGGGCCATGGGAAGAGAAGATGTTTCAGCCTGACCCTGCTTTATGTAGGACCCATACAGGGTGGGGACAGTGGAGAAGCTGGGCTGTGTATTGGAGATGTGAGATCCTGTCTGGGGGATGGGTTCACCAGGTGGGCATCCATGGGGGGTGCTCACCCCATCCCTACACACACAGACACTGGTCCCCAAAACCTGCTTCTTTAGGGTTGACATTACCAGCTTCCCTAGAGGTCCCTGGGGGTGAAGTCACCACCAGCAGAGTTTAAAAGCCTTTCTGGGGGTAAATAAAGCCCCAAGCTCTCCTATTATTTTAAAGAAGCTGCCTCCCACGTGTGACCTTGGGGTGTGTGTTGATGCGAGCCTGCCGCAAGGGTTTAGTCTGAAACCAAATCCCCTCTCCCTCTGCCTTTCTCCCCTGAAATGGGAGCTGTCATCATCCTGTTCAATCTTTTAAGTCGGCCTGAATGCTGATTGTCTCTCTTTACTGAAAAGAAAGAGTCTGGGATGCTGCATGAGGCTGTGGCTCTGCTTTTAGGTGTGCTCTCACTTGCTCTTTGGTATTTGCCTGGTCTCCTCTGCCCTTTGACTTCAGTGAAGGTGCATTCTTGATGAAAGGTTTGTTTTAGTGAAAGTGGGGCAAACATCAGGGCCTGCAGGTCTGTGAACAGACCTGTTGTTGAGGCCATTGTGGTCTCTTAGAGTGGGCAGCTGTTGGTAGGGAGGGTAGGAGTGACAGGCATCTGGCGTGACAGCAGGTCCCTCTCGCTCCGTGGGTGAGAGGAACCTGGGGGGCCACCCCCCACTCCATGGGTGAGGCAGGCAGAATGTGGGCTCTTGCTGCTCCCTGACAGAAAACATACCTGTGAAACTGCTTTAAGTACCCATCATAAGTAACAAACCCACCAGCAGCTGCCAGGAAGCTTTTGGGGGTGGACCAACACTGGGGTGCTCTATGCTGAGCCCTGGCTTGAGAGTATCAGGTTGATTCAATGGGGAGATGATGTATCTCAGGTGAAACATAATCCCTCTGACAGGGATGAAATCAGCTCTCTCAGCAGGTACTTTTCCCTGCTGACTGTGGTCTTTCCCCTTTTTGGCCCCAGACCAAAGCCTACTTGACAGGGACCTCTTTAAGTAAGTCAGTCAAAGGATAGTGGGGAAGAGAAGGCAAACATGATGTTCTGCGGTACAAAATATCTATTTAACATGTTTGGCTCAGCTGTTCTGGCCATTCTCCCTCCCAGCTTTCTGCGCCTCTCCTCACTGGCAGAGTATGGGAAATGGAAAAGTCTTTGACACGGAGTAAGTTCCACGTAGCAACAACTAAAACATCAGTGTGTTATCAACGTTATTCTCTAAATTACTAAATACAAAACACAGAAGTGTACCAGCTACTAGGAAGAAAAATAACTCAATCCCAGTCAAAACCAGTTGCTGTCTGGGGTTAAACCATGACACTCAGGTGAAACCCAATCCCTCAGCCAGGGATGAAATCAGCTCTCCCAGCAGGTAGATTTCTCTGCTCACTGTGGTCTTTCCCCTTTTTGCCCCCAGACCACAGCCTACTTGACAGGGACATCTTTAACTGTGTCAATCAAAGCGCAGTGGAGAAGAGAAGGCAAACAGGAAGAGCACAGTGGAAGGGCAAGTTTCAGAGTGACCTGATGATGGGGTGGGGACACAAATCATTGGTGCGTGGGTGAAATAAATGGCTCCAGCAATGAAATGCCCAGTCTTTCAGTGAACACGAGAAGGGAAAAATTGTCTGGCTCCAGAACAATACCTGGTGACTTGTGTAGAGGAAGAGCTCTGGCACCGACCAAGGCATGAGGCTGATGAGAAGTGATCTGGGCAGGTCATTCAGAAAATCTGGGTTGCTGGCCTGGGAAGGACATAATTTCCTTGGGCTGATGTTATCTGGGAGGCTGTATTGAGGAGGAGAAAGCAAAATGGGGAAGCAAGCCAGAGCCTCTGGCTCAAAGTCAAGCCTTGAGGTCCCAGGGAGAGGTGATGCTGATGGGAGTGGGGATTTGAGTCACCTGTGCTGGGGAAGGATGAAAGGGATGCTGGGGAGGAGCTGGCTGGGCTGAGTCTGCTTTAAGCTGGCTCAACTTCATCTGTGTTTTTTCTGATGCTGGGTGCAATAGTTTTCAGTTCTGTTTCTAAGTATGTTGTTTTAATGTAGTTGGTAACTTGAATCTCCCCCCCCCACCCCAAAAGAAATTTCATCAAAATCTGTAATTTTTAAGAAAAATTTCAATTAATTTTTATCTGCATGTGCACCTTTGAAACCAGAGGTTATCATACCATAGATCCTGGCTGGGCGAGTGTGAGGCTCTGGACATTACTGTGCAGTGAGGTGGTCCCAAATCCCACAAGAGTCCAAAATATGGATCTCTGTGGGAACTAGATATCTAGCTCCTGGCAAGCTGAGCTGAAGTGACTTTCCCAAAGGCTCTGGGGCAAAAGTAAAAGGCTCCAAACGTCCTACCCAATGTTAAATCACCAGAGCATCTTGTCTCCTCTTTAGCCTGCGTTAACAGGCAACAAACTCATGGTACCTATTAGCAAAATACCTTGTTCATATTGGCTGGTTTAACACTGAAATTGGTGTCTTTCTAAGTTAATCACAAAAACATCTTGGTTTATTATTATTTTCAATGACATTCTTATTTTCAGATGGCAACATCATGAATAGGAGGGACCTGCTGAATAAACAGCTATTGCCTTTCTTTGTGAAGAGATTATGCTTTGTTGTGCTTGCAAAAATGACTTCTGCTGCTATGTGTTGTCCTTTAAAAGCTAAAGAAAAATAAATGAGCAAGAACAAGCATCTCAGATACAGTGCCTATTTGGAAGGAAAAATCAGGTTTGGTATTGTGTGTGTCGTTCAATTTATTTTATATTAATTTGATCTCTTTCTTTTTTATTTTAGTGTAGCCTGATTAGTTCCACATGTTTTCCCCTAAGGATTGGACAGTAAAACTGCTTGTCTGAGTCATCTACTAGATAAATAATTGGCAAATTTAAGGTCTCATCTCCTAAATCATTCCACAGTTGCTTGTGGCCCTCACAGAGCTTGGTTTCTTGTGTGCTCGAGTCAGCGGTTCCATCCCCAGTCTGGGCTTTCACTGGTCCCAGGAGACCAACAAACCTCTGATCACGGAGCCTCACATCAGCTTGTCTTGGCACATCTGCTGCAAGAGCGCAGGGAGCCGCTGGGATCCTGTGCTCAGGGCTGGTATTTACAGCCAGGGCGGAGGAGCCTTTCCGAAATAGGCACCCTGGAGTGCACACCTGGCAGCTGTGCCAGCTCCCCTGCACAGGGCTGGGGCCTTTTCCTGTGTGGAGGTGCTGGGGCTTCTCCTTCTTGCTGGATTTCCTGAGCCCATGGTCAGGAGGTGCTGACTTGCCACACAGGAATGCCACACTGACCTCTGTGATTGAACAGGCTGATCCTGAAATGGGCCATCCCAGCATCCTTGCCTTCTCCAACTGCAGGTGTCAGTCTCAGGTCCAGCTGGCTTAAATATAACCCCACTTGCTGGTCCTGCAGAATAACCACAGGATGGGAAATTAGAACATGAATACAGCTGGGGTCCAGCCATGTGTGACATTGAGAGTTTTGAGATGGATATGTACCTGCTTCTTCCTGTGTGGGGGTTGTCTGGTTTTTGAGAGAAGCATAGATCCCTCTACTTGTGTAAGAGAGATGTTGGACTTCTGTTCCCCTGTCACAGTGGGTTATTTCTGGCCTGGATTATTTTTTTAAGGGGTGCCACTTATGTCTTGTGGAAATCATATCCAAAGTGTAACCCCACCACAGTTGGAGAAGTTGTACTGCTGTCCTGGGAATGTTAAAGAAGCTGAACTGGATGGTCCCTTGTCTGGATATGTTGGTTTTGTTGGTTTATTTTGGGGGAGGGAGTCTGATTGCAGTTTAAAATGAAAGAAAGTGCCAAAAGCAGAATGAGAGACAGCTCAGTGGTGATGTCTGAGCTTAAGGAAAAACAGTGTAAATCTGGAACAGGCCCATCATCTAGGCTTCTTAGCAGGGGAATCACAGTTTCTGCTGAATTGGAAAAATAAAGCAGCCCAAATGCCCCTCATGAGAGGTCCTGGCCCCTTGGCTCCATTCAGGCGTGTTTGGAACAAATCTGATGCCTTGAAGGGGAAGCCACAGAGCCCCAAGGAGATCACTGGGGATTCTGGGCATGGGGGATACGGAGCCCTCCCCTCCTTTGGATTGTGTGGAGGAGTTAAAGAAAGTGAAGCTGAAGGAGAATGAATGGGTTGTACTTTGCTGGAAAAAAAGGTCACCTGAACACACTCCAATGTGTGAAGGTGCCACATGTGAAACTTAAATCAGCTCATTGAGTTAAACCTGAGCAAAGCTGTGTGCTTTTGTGTACATGTCCCCATCAGCGTTTTAGCTACCTTGGTTTTTGGGGTGGCAGTTTTGGGTGTGGGCATCCAGAGCCCACTTGAGTCCTTGTTTGGCTGGTGCTTGGTTTGGATGCTGGGCGCAGGCACAGCTGACAGTGGACACCTGCTTGACTGGGGAGGTGACCCAGATCTTGTGGAGGTGCTAAGCAGGAACCAGAACATTGTCCTCTGTAAAGCTTACATTACCCCAGTTAAAACAATGGACACCTTTCTGCAGGGACTAACCTCTGGTGTGTGGTGGTCTGTCTTTGATCCTCTCCTTGCTTCCCCTGTTTTCCCAGGAAGCGGATTGTTTGTGCAGCTCAGAGCTTTATTTTGGTAGGTCTTGCTTTCTTTTTATTATCAAAATCTTGCTGTTTGGGGAATGGTTTCCTAAGAGAGCACACTGTGTCCGTGTACAGCCTGCACCATGGGGTGTCAGCATGGGGCTGGGGTGAGGAGCTTCACCCCATTCCTGGGGGTGTCTGGGTGCTCCCAAGAGCTCATCAGCCACTCTGGGCCAGGGGAAAGGAGCTGAGCCAGCCCCTTTCATGGATATTCCCCTTGCAAATGGTGAACTACCCTGGCAAGCCAACTCAGAGACAGTCACTGAGTCTCATTCTCTTCCCTAATAATCATCTTAATGCAAACTTTCGTCCGTCTCCCTGCCCTCTTGGCATTTGGATTTGGGTCTAGGCCTAGCTTTTCAAAAGAACAGCTCTCCTCTCTATTGGCTGCTTAGGCACTTCTCATCCTCGTCTTCCAGCTCAGGAAGAACTGGGATGGTTCATATTCTTCTTGGGGGTCTACAGGGTCCCTCCACGTACAGTGAATGTTTGGTGGTGCAGAAGGGTAAAAAAGCAGCAGAGGACTGGAAGAAGTAATTTGGCAGTCAGTGCAATTGGCTGGCTTGAATTATGTGTTAAAGTTTTTCCAGTTGTCAGTGTGTTGAGCATTTTGTATAATTACAAGGTTTTAGGAGTCCCAATGCAGATTTTCTATATTTTGTTTTCTGAGATTTGTGTGGTTTTTCTCTTGTAGAAAGAAAACTTGCCCAGCAATTTGCTGCACACATTTATGCCCTTTTTTTTTAATGTACAGTGGAAACAAGCATCTGAAATTATTCTTCTCCTTCTGACAGCAACATCTGTAAAACCTTAATGCTGGAAGGAGGCAGGAACCAAGAGATTTGTAACCCCCTGCTGAAATATTGGAACGACCTTATTTCCCGGCAATTAGCTTTGCTCAAAACATTTTTGTTTCCTATTAGAAGCAATCTACTAACATTTACATTGATGTGTTTAATAGTTGTTGGCCATCTCTGAATTCAAGCAGGCAGGGCAGGAGGAAAGGGAAGGAACATGCTTTGTAAACCGTGAGAGTATTTTTGTTGCATCGTGTGTTGATAGTGGTGAAAACATCCGTCATGCTTTGCTCCAGAATAGGAATGACATCTTTTGGGAAAGGGAAGAGAACTGGTGTTTGGCCAAAGCTTCTCTACCGCTGCGTCATGGCAGGACTGGCTCCAGCACCTTTGCTGGAGAGTGGATTTTGATGCAGCTGAAACCCTTGAAGGGTGGAGAGGTGAGGAAACAAGGAAGGGGTAGAACCTACGTGCAAGATGCTGTAGAATGAGTAAGGTTAGATGGTGAGGAGCTAAGTTAAGGAATGGGTGGATGGATCATTGCCCTTCTTCAGTGGAGGCATTGATCTCCAGCAGAGACAGCAGTTCCTGAGACCTCTCTGGGGCCATCAACAAGAAGTAAATTTTTGATTAGGTGGCTAAGTTAGGGTTTGTTTGTTTTTTTGGTTTTTTGGGGTTTTTTTTAGGATGTTGAGAGCATGACGTAATGGGATGAGACTGAGAATCAGATATTTTAGGTTGAGTTGCAACATGAGGAAAGCCTAATGTCTGAATGTACTGATAGCCTGGGTTGGAAGTGGCTGCAAATACTGTGGCAGTATTGTTTTGTAGGACCAGAGGAAAGAAATGCCTATTTTCTCCTTGGCTTTGAGATCAGGAAGATTAATGTGTATCTAGATGAGGCCCTGAGTGGATCTGAAAAAGATGAATTGTTTAATTGTTGAAAAAATGTAATTTTAGGGATGTTGAAACAAAGTTGAACTTGAAATATTGGGGATGTTTAAGGACAGTGTCTTGTGTCTTTGTTTTGAAATTAACGTGCCTTGAAAATAGAAAGAACATAAAAATGACAATTTAGGATATTGTTAACTGGCTGTGGGATGTCCCTGTGAGAGGCAACATGGAAGAGAAGTTTCTTGGGGAAATATCAGAGCCCTGCAGGTGATGGATGATCACCCTTGGCATTCCACAGGCTTTTGTTGTCTTTGCTTTCTGGAGGTTTCCTTCATCATTTTAGAAGTTTGCTCCAGGATGGTCAGCAGATGGTGTCAACTCAATTTTGCTGAAGACATACATGATTCACTCACTTTGGCTGAAAATGAGCTTTTCCTGGCCCAGTTGCTCTTCCAGCTATGCCCCCATTCCCCATCTCTTATGCTGCGTGGCTGTGTTTTACAAGGCCGAGTGTTTAGCTGGATACTCAAATGGTCTGGGTTAAAAACTAATCCCTTTTGGAGGTGTGGCAGTGAACTGTAGCCTGGAGCTGCAGGCATTTGGGATGGCTCTGCTTTGGGAGCCAAGGCTTTGCAGAGTTGTACATGAATATTCCATCATTCGGACGATCTCTCTCCCAAAAGCACCCCAATGGCCAGCTCTTTCCTCAGCCATGGATGCGTTGCTTACTAGCAAAACTAGAGGTGAAGAGGGTCTTTTGACAACCTTGGGGAGCAAAGATGTGTGCCCCAAAGAGGCAATGGTTATCCTTTACTGTGCTGGGGACTCTGGTTGGGTTCTCAGTGGGGTTTGGGGCACCTCTGCTGCATCTGACTAGTGCAGGGGAGGGGTGAGGGTTGATAAATCTCTTTTTGTGGTGTCATATCCAAGTCCACCTGGTTACTCATTCTTCATGGATGGCTGGAGCATGAAAATGCAAGCTGAGGACTGAAGCATCAAGCCTCCACTGATGTGTGGAGACACCAGGGGCTGAGATGAACCCACCTCTCCTGCTCTTTGCCACAGCCTGCCACAGGGGGAGGGTGCTGCTGTCAGTCGTCAGCCTGTCTCACGCCAGGCATTCCTGGCACAAGTCTCTTCAGGTTTGCCTCTTTGTGCACAGTCTGGTAATTCCTCCTCTGAGGAGTTTATTTGTCTTTTCTTTTTCTTTCTGAGAAGCTGGAGCAACTCCCTGCTCCCCACCCTCCCCTCCTGAGACACAGCCTGAAAAATTTCCTTCCTCTTCAGCTGCAGATGGGGTCCCTACCACATGCCTTGGGCTGTCCTGCACAATCCCTGCCCAGCCAGCTCCCTGCACCAGAACAAAAAACTTATTGAAGCACCAGCAGGAGCAACACTGTGTCTGAACACCAAGGGGGAGAAGGAGGGCTGCTTAGGAAGGTTGTTAGTTCCCTCAGAAAGGGATAAATCAGCCAAGGACCAACTTATGCTTTAACCATAGAAGGTGAAGGGCTGAAGCCAATTAATGTAGGATGTGGTGCGAGGCAAAAACTCGAGTGAGTTTCATGGTAGAGCTTGGAGCTTTTCTGAAAGAGACAAGTTGCCTTAAGAGCTCCTTTAATACATCTTTCCCTGTGGACTTATATCCATAGTATTCACCCCACACAGACTACTTGCTCCCTTGAACAGTGCTGTGGTTAGAGGAGCACCAGGGAGGCTTTTTTTCCCTCATGACTAGGTCTGTACATTCCCTTTCACCCCCCAGACTGTGACTGTTGTCCCTGTGCTGAGCTGCTGGTACAGCAAGGGCAGTGGGAGGGCCAAGCCAAGGCTGGGTTGGACTCTAGCAGCTTGTTTGGTTTGGATCTTCTTCCCAGAGCATCATCTGGTCACAAATGTTGTGTGTAGCTGGGAGAAAGGATGCAGAGATGGAAAGTGCTCCCCACTCTTAAATAGCTGGAATTATTTGGGGAAGACGATGAGTTCATTTCACACATGGCACGAAGGACTCATCCCGTGCAAAACTGTTGTTCTCGCAGCTGGCCCGGACAGCTTCCACATGTTCCCTCCTGAGATGGAGGGTGCCCTGCCTTACTCATCATCCACTGGACAAAGAGGCTTTTCAGCAGCAGACATATCTTAATTCAGCTGAGTATTTTAACTGAAGGATGTTGCTCTGTGCTTTGGGTGTTCTTTTGTGCCAGAAACTGTCACACAATGTGTGGGAAAGTCCCCTTTCCCTTTTCCTGAAGGACAGGTTTCTTTTCACCTCCCAGCTGCAGGCAGGCTCAGCACACAGATTTATTTGGGGCCAGGGATGTGTGTGTGCATGTGTTTATTTTATTTTTTTTTTGAGAGAACAATGTTGTGGCGGCCGACAGCTAATCCTAAATTTGGGATACCTGACACAGTAATGAGAAAACAAACCTTCCTGCACTTAAAATGAGTGACAGGCCAGGTTTGGCCCCAGCAACCTTCAGAACTAGTTTGACCTTGCAGCCAGATCTCCTGGGCTGACTGACAGCTTTTTACAGCCGCATTAGGGCTGAGCTGACCTTGTTTATCTGGGGATTCACCTGGGAGACAGCAGACATGTCCAGGGATATTAAGTCTCAAGCTGAAAATGTTTGCTCAGGTATTAGGGGGAGAGTTAATTTAGACTGAATACCTCCTATGTGGCACCAGCCACTGCTCTGAGGGACACTGTGCCCCCTGGCCGATGACAGTCGGCTTAGATGTTCTTTAGAAAGTGGACTCTCCTTTGACTGGAGCAATGCAGAGCCCTTCAACTCGCTCTGAATTTCCCTTCACATTAAATATTTTTGGGATGTTAGTAAAATAGAGCCAGGTGAAGGTGCAGGTTGATCTTCCTGCAAAGGGGTCTTGCTGCTGGCACCAGAATTGTGTTGGACTGGCTGGACTCACTTTTATGAAATATGACACATGTGAGCTGATATCTGCCCCAACTGCGGCTGGTATCCCCTTTTCTTGGTACCTACCAAGTCCTTCTTTGCCATCCAGGGGGATGTACTTCCCCTACAGCTCAGGAAAAGGCTAAGGAATAGCAGATCTTCCTCTTTGCTTCTGTCGACCCAGAACTCAGGACCAAGCCCCAGACCTGCCCTCCTCCTGCACCCTGAGGATGGGCAGAAGAGGAGTACCCTGCAGGTGGTGCCCTGTCCTGTCTGCCCCTATCTACACATTTGGGAGCCTGCAAGGGGTGCTTTTCTTTGACTGCCACAGTTCCACAAAAATTTTGAGACCAGAGGGGACAATTTGAAATCCCTCATGACAGGCTCAACTTCATTCAAATATCACATGTTGTGCTTAAGTATAAAGTTAGCTGCTGCACTAAGGGACAACCAGCAGCCAACCACGGAGCCTCCTGTCTGTGTACCAGATGAGAGCTGTGTCCCTTTCCTCTGCATTGTTTATATCTAGCCCAGGGTCTCGGGTCCCCAAGAAGCCTCTCCTGAGGTCCCCAATGTCCCCAGGTAAAGAAGGGAGAGAGGCACAGATGAAAAGCTCCCAAGGAGGAGTAGGATGTGGTGGTGCATCCCACAACTGGAGAAATAGCAAGAAGCTCACCAGGTTATGCAAGTGCCCCAAAACCTGAGTGTTTGTTTCTCTTCCTGATGCACCCTGCTTTGCCGTTCTCTGCATCAAAGTCTGGCAGGTCTCTAAAGGCAGCAAATTCACATGGGCAGGAAAAACCCTTTGTACCAACCTGGAAAGGATGTCTACAGGAGCTGGTGCTTCTACACATTGCTCCTGGGAGCTGGTGGGGAAACATAAGCTTAAAGTGCTCTCTGGATATGTGGATCCTCAGCACAGCATGGGCACTGCTGTTGTTCCCTTCTGAACCAGTCCAGCCTCAGTAATGAGTCCAGCAAAGAGGGGAAGCATTGCAGCAGTTTGGCCTGGAGGGCTGGAAATGTGGCTGCTGCAGTGTGAAGCCTCCCTGTGCTGGGGGAGGCTGGGATCCTGCTGCTGAGCTATTTATTTAAGAAAAAAAATATTATCATTTCAGGCGTTGGCAGCATGGGGTGTATCAGCCATTGTATCAAAGATGTGGTTTTAATGCACTTTCCTCCGCTTAAATGCTATTTGCCTTCTCCTTCAGGCAATTGAATTTAAGAAAACTCTGGTTGCCCAGGTTTTGTTGAACAAATTGGTCCCTGCACACACAATTCCCAGGAGGAGCCAGCTCTGCAGAAACTCTGGGAGCTGTCACTTCAGTGCATGGCTGGGATGGGCTGAACGGATTACCCAGCTCTGCATCGTCTGCTCTTTTATCTGTCTCAAAGCAATGGGAAGCCAGGAATAACCCCTCGGGGTTCCTCTGAGCCCGGCGGTTTCTGGAGCCCGGGGTCAGATGACTGTTATTGTAGCTAAAGGTGTTTAACCCCAATTGATTTTGACAAGCCCTATTAGTGAATCTCACAATTACTTACTGGGTTTGGAGAGGAACATTGTCGATTTAAGGCTGGATGCTCTAACCTGAGGTGCTGCTGACAGGATGCCATAGGTGTTTTTGCAGGAATTGATGGGAAAAACTAACCGTCAATCTTTGGGGCCAAATTTTGGCCCTTCCCTAGTGCCCAGCAGCTCTCAGGGTGACAATCAGCCCCAAAAAACAATGGGTTGGAAAAAGATGTATGAAGTCTCCTACTCTGCAAAATACAGAGCATCCCTTCAATAAGCCTTGTTTGTAGTCCAGCTGCCTGCATCCAGCCCTAGGGAATAGTGCTGGAGCCATGGGACCTGGTGCAAAGCAGAGGAGAGTCCTTGGAAAGCTGCCCAGAGCAGGCTGAGGGTTGTTTCTGCTCCCCTTCAGAACTGACCTGGGCCCCAGCTCGGTCCCAGAGAAGGGAGCTGAGGGTGTCTGGTACCAGTGGCTGCATAAGCAGAGGGAGACTGCTCAGCATCTTTGCATGCTTGGAACCATGTTTATCCCATGGGACTGAGTTCAGAGCCCTGCAGGCTGGAGCCACTGCTGGGCAGGCAGAGAAACTGCACAGAGACTTGTGTCTGTGAGAATTATCAAGTGATAATTTCTCTGAGGCTCATATCCCAAAGATGCCTGAGATCATTTGGAAGTGAATGGGAGTTATGTGCCTAAGTAATCTCAGAGGATCTGGGCTCAACAGCATTGCTGAATTTCTTTTTTTTCTTTTTTTTTTTTTTTCCATAATGCAGCAACTGGGGAAATAAAAGCATGATCTAAGGAAGGAAATCACTGCGTTAGTCCAATATTTTACTGAAGCACTATCGCTCTGCAGGTCAGGTGTAGGTGTTTGTAGGTGGCAGGCAGCAGCCTGCGTGTCACCCATCCCAGGGCACAGAAATGTGGCTGTCACACGTGCGAATACAGTTTAGCCCAGAAATTGTTTTCGGGCAGCAGAGCAAGCAGCCTCTTGGAAGCCCTGCAAGTTTCACACTCGCATTTGCTTTTTGGTTTCTTGGGGAGAGCAGTCAGCCGCTGAGGGAAAGCAAACAGGCGGCATCGCCTCCTGGCTGGGGCTGGAGCGAGCGCCTGGAGCTGCCGTGAGACTGCGCCGAGTCCTCCGGGAGGTTTTGTAACAAACACCTTGTAAAACGCAAATATTTGAATAGCGACATTCATGGCTAATGTGCCAGGTTGAGGAACAACTGCTTATGCTTTTTGCTGGTTGTTTGAAACTTAAGGGTGAACTTAAGGATTTTCCAGAGACAAAAGCATTGAATTCGCTGTTTTACATACTCATCCTGCAGTTAGTGGACAGGATTATGAGCTATTTATTTAACAAAGAGACCCTAGTTAATCAGAGGTCTATTTATTTTTTCTTCATTATTTGGCAGTAATTCGTAACTATGTCTTGTTTTTCATTATGGGCACAATTGCACTAAGTGTGCTTGCTCCCCATGCACCATCTCTGAAATTTATTTTCCCATTGAAAATTGCTCATATTTTTAAATAAAGGACCATATTTAAATGGAAAATATTTATTTCAGATGATTGCTTTCAAAAGAACCAGTTCCTTGCCCTGTTCTGGGTAATTACATGATTTTGTTTGTTTTATTGCAGGCTTTTTTAGCTGAGCCTCCAGAAACCTGGGCAGCAGAGGAGGGAGCTGTAAGTATTGGAAAGCACTTAGGGTCAACTTTGGTCACCGATGTCCTGTGCAAGCTGGGTCAAGTCACTGAATGCCTAAAGGTAAGGAGGCTTTTTTTGCTGATGGGGGGCGGGGGATTATTCGTTATTATTAGTTATTATCTGGCGATGTGTCCCTGGTCTCTCTGCCTACTTATGGAGTGTGAAGAAGGGCTGAAGGAGCTGTGCTGCTCCCAGCCTCACCAGCCTGCCCTCGACTCTGGTGAGGTCCAAGCCTGACTAAAGGGACTCCAGACTGGAGGTTATTGACCTCCATGCCCCAACCTGCTTGGCTGGTATTGTGGCTTTCACCTGGAGATCCCGAACCACCAAGGTGCTTTTATCCCTCCTCGGGCACAGAAGTCATTCCTGCTTTTCCAGGTGCTTGTCTGACCTCAGGACTCTTGATTTCCTGTTGCGTGAGGCTTTGCCTGCTCCCCCTGCCAGGCAGAGAGCTGAGGCAGCAGCATGGCCAGGGAGCCATTCCTGGTCAGTGCCAGTGTGAATCAGGCCATAGCGACCTGGAAAGCCTTGTCCTAAGTATTGTCTCTTCTCCCACCAACCACAATATTCAGGGGAATGATGGTATCGATGAGAAAACTCTTGGTGATGGCTGGGACAGAAACAAATTACTTTCCCACTAGGAAAAGGTCATCTGTGAAATTTCATGGACAGTCCCCCCAGTCATTAAACACCCCCTTCACTCGCCTTTTTTTCTTTTTTTCAAAATTTTATTATTATTTTTTTAATGTGTGTAATTGCGTGTCAGACCAAGTGCACTCAGAATGTGAGCAGGGTCTGATACAAGGAGGGTGAAATGAGATAATCCATGTTTTCATCATCCATAGGCCTCTCTTTTCACGGGCCGTGGGCCGTACTTTATTAGGCTGAGCAGCTCTGGGCCTGCAAGAAAGAGGAGCCCTTTCTCATCCCGATGAGAATAGTGCAGTGAATGGATTCCAAGTGTTTACTCAGCATTTGTCTCGTGGTTTATCAAAGGAATGAGGAGGAGGTGCCGACAGACCTTTTGTCCTGCTGATGTGTTATGACAATGTTCCATGAATATGCAGAATGGCAGAAGGGATTAGAGCCAGTACAATTCCCCTCCGGCGCTTTTTTTTTCTTTTTCTGCCTTTT
>VZRL01001586.1:17190-27489 GCA_013397895.1 Origma solitaria | reverse complement strand
TTTTTTTTTTTTTTTGCCTGGGATGTTCAGGGGTTTAAGAGTGACCTGCTCACAGTCGGGGCACTAAACATCAGATTTTCCTGCAGATAGGGGTGTAAAAATCCCACACTTGTCCAAAGCTGTTAGCATCTGACTTGAAGGTTGGGCTGTCTTAGTCACTCACTGCTCTTTATGAAATTTCGGCTGGCAGGAACTGCCTGGCTGAAAGCTTTGTGTTTTGGGAGACATGGAGATATTGGGGCATAATTAAAAGTTGAGTCAATCAGTGACACGTGAAGCCTAGGGCCAGTGGCGATGTGACCGCTGCTCTCTGCTCTGCTGCTGTCGGTGTAGCCTGGCAATGGTACCTTGCTGCGTTTTCCTGCTGCTTCCCAGAGTCCTGGCCCAGGAGTTTGGGTGTGATTCAGTAAACGGTGCTGACATCAGGCATCTTCATGTGCTGTTTTAGATGGACAGGTTAATGAGTTAACCCTTGTACACACCTCTGAGAGGATGAACATTATCTCTGTTTTCAGTATGGGGAAACTACAGTGGCATGGTTGGAGTAGACACATTTTTCCATAGATGTAAATCCAGCCTTTGGTGTTACTGACTTCATCTCGAGGTAACTGCTGAGCCGTGACCTGCAGTTATCAGCTGGTAGGGTGCTTTTTTAGGTGCAATTATGGAAAGATGTCCCATAGGAGAAATGATTCTCCACTGGTTTCCTACATCCCACAAATTTTTTCTGCCCTGCTGCTTAAATGGTCTGGGGGGGAGCTCCCCAGATACATAAGCAGAATGATGACTTTGTGTCCACATTGGGACTTACCCTGGGAAGAAGGGTGTGGGACATGCTCAGCACTGGTGTAATTCTTCTCTCATCCAAGACAATAGATCAAAGCACTGCTGAGAGCTGTTAAATCCACCTGAAATCTCCCCTGTCCCCACCAGAAGGTCAAAACTAGCCTGTTCATCCACTGCCACGTCCATGTAAACTAATTGTTCTGACCCTTCTAGCACATCCCGTTTTTCTGTTTGAGTTTTGGTTGCTCTTAGGATCTGGAAGACATTTGGTCCAAGTCAGAAGAGAGGTGGGACATAGTCTGTTCTCATCAAGCCCATGGGAATCACCCTGGCTGTGATGACCAAAACATCTGCTGTGGGGACATCCAGCAAAGGCCATTGCATGACAGGAGAAACTGCTCTCATATCCTGCTGTGCAGGGATATTTGTGCAGTGATGCTCTGAAGGTGGTCAAGGACACCAGGCTGCTCTTTTCCCGCCTCCATGGAATATGTGCTGTGCAGGGCTGAGGTCTGGATCCTGCACAGAGCATCCCATGGGAGGCTTAACCTGCAACCATTGTTGCCACTGTTTCTCCCTGGAATGGGTAGCAATGAGGGAGTTTCTTCACAAACATCAAGCTGAACCAGGCCTGTGAGACCCTCAAGGGCATCGAGTTTCTGTTTGCAGAGTGAGGCATTTGCTGAGCAGAGGGTTGGCAGGTTTGTAATTTGAGTGTGTGTTGGGGGAACAGCGAAGAGGTAGAGCGTCCTTGCAAGTCCTGGCACTGGCTGTGCAGAGGTACCTCCTGCTGCTGGGGCATGTTTGTTCTCCGTGCTGCAGTCCCTCTCCACCCGCCCGGGAGCACAAGCAATAATTAGGTTAATGGATCTTGATGCAGTGATCCCAAGCCCAGCTCCTGGCTGGCGGCCCCATGACAGCAGCTGGCTCCTGCTGACAGAGCGTGTGTGCTCTGATTTGCTCCCTGGGGAGGTTCTTGATTGGTCTTGGTTTTGGTGGAAAAGTGACTTCCTATCTCCAGAAGCCATGAACCCAATCAGTTGTCCAATCAGTGCAGATATCCCTTCTGTGGGGTCTGCTCAGCACTGGGATGTGTTGGTGATGCAGCGATGAGGGGGACCCAAGGCACCTCAGGTTTAGCTCTTAGGCCAGCCAAATCCTTGAGACTGGATTAAAAGGAAAAAGAGCATTTTACCCCATCTTCCAGCTCTCACCACCATCAGCAACAGAGGATCTTCCTTTGACCTCTGGAGGGGGCATGAAAGATCTCACAGTTTTCACGGTGTCCTTTGCAATCTGAATTCCTCACTTGTGTAAGGAGTAAAGAAACCAAAACAGCAAAATGGGAACAAATCCTTCCCACTCTGAGCAATCTGTGATGAAAACACAAGTGTTGGCAGCCCTGGGAAGGAGGCCAGCCTTGGTCCCACAGGATGTTTACAGCACAGACACCCCACTGCTGAAGCAGCTTTCCATTCTCTGCTCATCTTCATCCTCTGGGGTTATGTTGATGGCTGAAGGCTGTGTCTGAGACCCTTTTCCTTAGGAGTGGACTAAGCAGTGGAAGAACAAGCCCATGGCAGACACCAGACTCTGGATTTTGTGGTTTTATAACGCAAATCCATTAGGACCTGTTTGCAACCAGCTAACTCTGTGGTGGAATCTGCTGAACCCTCTGGTGGGATGTGCCATGCTGCTGGCTGCCCACCCTGGCACCCCATAACTCCTTCATCCCTGTGGATAAGTACATATCTTAAATACCTTTGTGTTTATGTGCTGCTCATCTTGGACTTGAGAGTTCTTTTGACTTCCACTTAACTTGAATGTGTTTGGTCTTTTTGTTGGTGCTGATTTTTATTTTTCTTTAGGAAGTTTATGGCAAGATGTAAGCGCCCAGCTCTTGCTGGTTTGGATGGAAGCTGGAATCCTAACTTGCTTTTACAAACTCCTCCCAAGTTCTTTATGCTGGAAAAATGAGGACCAGATCCTATTTCTCCTATTTCTTTTTTCTGTTTTGACCCAGTCCCAGATTTGGCCCAGGTTTCCTGTGTCTCTGTCTGCCTCAGTTTCCCTCCCTGTGTGGTGGGGGACAAGCTGCCCCTTTTTAATCTTTTAGATCTATGAAGATTTGCTGTGCCTGCTGAGAAAAATGCAAGGCAAGAAAATTTGTGTAAAGTTTGTACACTCCAAGTTTGGTGTAAAGAAAACGGGTAATATTCAGTCCTCTGATCATCTGTCAAAGAAGAGTGTGTACAGCAGCAAATTGACTGAGAAAGGGAAAGGAAGCTGTTGATGCTAAATTTTGTCTCCTGACTTGTCCTGTTCCTGCATAAATCTGTATCAACATCTGTGTGTCCCCCTGTTATCTCCTGGAGACCTCCAGATGTTGTTTTCTAGTCGATGATTTCATGCCATTTTGAAGAGGATTTCTTCCCATAGCACTCAGGGATGGCACCTCCCTGCCAGCCTGGCCCCCATCCTGAAGCTCTGCTCAAGCATTTAACTCAACATTAATTCTGCAAGGACAAAGCATACTCTTGGTCATCCCTGGGGGAGAAATCCCTCCCTTCCCCTGACATCTCAGCATCTCCGGTCTCAGTCACACATCACAGATGGCCTCCTCACCACTGACACTTCTCCTTAAGCCCATCAAATGGAGCAGGCAGAGAAAAAGGTGAGATAAATACTGAAGTTCTGGCTGCAGTGGAAACATAAAGATGTTCTGCTCCCTTACCACAGGCTTTTAGTTCAGAAAACTTGACCACAACCTGTTATTCACCCATTACTATTCAAAAGCTAAATGATGATGGTTTAGCCACTGGCTCCATCTTACAGAATCATGAAATTTTTTTCATGCAAACAAAAACATAATGTATGCAATATATAACACTACGTGTGTGGGGAAAGCTTCCAGAGATGCCAATTAGATGCATCTGCAAAGCCAGTGTGAGTATGAGTCTTGGTTCCATCAGAGTATTTGGATGGTGGTTGTGATGCTGTTGCTTCCTTGCTGCTTTGCTCCAGATGAGTCAGTCCTTTATGCTCTACTTCCATTTAGAAATGGACAAAATAATTTCTGACCTTTCCCCAAGGGCAATACTGTACTGGACATTTTTAAGGGTGCTTGGTGTTAACATCATGGAGTCTTCATTCCTTGCTCATGGGCCCTTCTTGAGGCTGAGATGATATGAAGGCAGAGCTCTCCTTCATGCTCAGCTGGTAAGGAAGGTCAGTATCTGTTTTTGCACCTGTCCTCTTTGGTAACCAGGATCCAAGCCAGATTTTGAGTCCAAATCCATGTCCCTCATTGTTTGTAGTCAAGATGGTGCTACCAGACAGAGTTGGCCTCATTGCTAACCTTCTAAATGGACCCTAAGACCACCACCTGCATGCTGCTGCCGCCCTGCTTCAAATACTGCCCCGGAGACAGAGATTCCAATCTCTGCTGGAGGACTGCAGTGCCACAGCATTTCAGCAGTGGCAGATGGAAATGAATTCACTGACTCTCCCTGGACCCCCAAAATAAAGAAGTGCCTGTGTTGATTCTCCCAGTCCCAAGCAGCAGCAGGCAGGGATGGTTTTGGCTAGAAGAAATGTGAGACAAATGTTGTGATTCATATTTTCCTAGTCTGATTTGAGTCTGAATCATCTCTCTCCCCTTCTCACTAGGAAATGATGTGATGAACACCAGCCTGTCGTGGCTGGAGACCTTTTCCCTGCATCGCATGCACTTTGAAGTAGTTGCACAAATTCTTAGTTTTTGGTCATTTGTGGAATGGTCTCAAAGGAAGATGGGGTAGTCACAACCTCAGCCATCTCCACCACCACTTCAGACATGTGGTGAACTCTTTCCATTTGGGGCAAAAGGGCTGGGCAGTGGCCAGGTGTAAGGATCTCTGCTCTTCTTTCCCCCCAGATCACCATCTCATGGCTTCACCTCTGTGTCCTGCTCCATCCCCACCACCTCAAGAGACCCTCTTTGGTACATGGCCTCCATTCACCTGCTCCCACCAGCTTATGGGGCGCCCTGTACCTCCTGCTGAGGTTAGTGTTCCCCCTGCACTACCAGGAGAGGATTCCTGGCTGGGATGGGGGGATTAGGGAGTCTTTGTTTCGAAAGCATTTTAAGTGGTGAGAAGACAAACAACCTGCAGGTTGGGCTGCAGGCAGATCAGGCTGAAGGTGCAAGACAAGAGGAAAATTTTTCATGACAGAGGTTGTGCTCCTGGCCTAAGGGGAGGGAAAAGGCTATTATGGTTGTAGTCAATGAAATCGCTGCTGGCAGGAGCATTAAACAGAGGAAGAAGAGAGCAGGTACTGAGCCAGCAAGGTGGGATTTTAACCATCTGCCTGGGCTTGAGCTAATTGGTCTGGTGGTTTTAAGGGAGTAGCAAATCAACAAGGAAAAGGGAATGTTTTGCAGTGAAGTCCTTGCCTGAGAACCCTGGTGTGCAGCATCTGAGGCAGCTGAGCATCAGTTCCTTGATTTCATTGACAAACCTGAGCACTTAGCAGGCTTGGGGAGCTGGCTGGAGAGAGGGTTTGAGCAGCAGAAAAGCTTTTCACATGGCAACTAGGAGGCACTGGGAAGAGGCAGAATTTCCCACTGTGGGGAAGGCTTGGAATAATGTATGGGATCAGGGAAATAGTGTGGCAATGCATAAAACACTCCTGCTGCAGTGCCCCTGTCCAGGCTAAGTTCTCCTGCCAGTTTTTGTCTCTTCTTGTGATCCTCGGATAGATTTGTGGTGGCTTCAGGAACATCCAGTGTGCCAGGTTCCCCCATGGACCTGGCTGCCTGTTTCTATAGTGAAAGCATCAAAATTTCTGGGGAGGGGTCAGAATCAGCCCTATAGAATGACCCTGCAGGGCACAGAGCTTTAACCACCCGCCTGGCATCCTCTAAACAAAGTCTGGGAAACTTGGTCAAGGGGCATCAGCATTTTGTTGGGAAGGAGCATGTTTTAAGGAGAATTGGAGGTAGCTGGAAAGCAGGAGACCATGGTTTCCTGAGAACATCTGCTCTTGCAGGTGCTGCCCTCAGTAACTTCTTGTGATGGTCTCTTCTACTTTCTCTGGGTGCTGCATAGGCTGAATCCTTCCAGGATAGAAGGGTGGTCAGAGAACAGTCAGGGTTTTGTTCTACTTGAAACAGCTTGTTGGTAGGGCAGGTTCACCAAGAGAGCTTTTTTGACAAGTGCTGTGGCTGTATTACAATGATGTAACAGCCCCTTTGGTTTTATAGAGTATTTAATATTGCTTTTAAAAAGCCAAATAATTAAATATTTTTTACTAACCACATGTGTGGCCCACATTTTGTTCTTCTCAGTGGGTTGAAGCCACCAGGCAGGATGGCTGAGACACCAGCGAGAGGGAGCAGCTCAGCCTGGCCCTTGTGCATGGCCTTTTCTTAGGCTTGGGTTCTGGCCATGAGGTATGGATCTGGGGCAGAAATTTAAGGAGAATTTTGTTTCAGAAAAAGGGAAAATGAAATATTTATTCACCCCAAATATTGAGGTTTCCCTTGAGCAAAGAAAAAAACAACAAAGTTTGTAGAAGCAAAGTCTCCAAAACTCCATAGCAGACTTTGTCCGCCATGCCTTTCAATAGCTGAAGTCCCTTGGAATCTTTTTTGTTTTCCTTCAAATTTAAACAAAAATATGCTTCAGGTAGGAATATTTTTTTTTATAAACAGAAAAGAAAAAAGGATTTTTTTCTCCCACCCCCTTTGTTTCTATAGGAATAAAAGAAAACTTTAAAAATATTATACCAAAATGAATTTGGGGAAAAAAATCTGGACTGGTTGTAGCGGGAAAAAAATCCAAAACTTGCCCAGAGAGGTGAAGAATAGTTTACAAGTTTCTTTCTTTAGGTTTTTTTCCCTGATGTTCCACAGTTTTGGTAAGTGCTTTACCTATACTTTTTGTGATGAAATGACTTTGCCTGGACCTTACTTCACAGTTGCCTAGAAATATATAAGTGACCCAAAGAGTTAGTTCTCAGTAAGAATTTATTTGCTTTGGTTATCAGTTTCCTGCATCTTGAAGAAATGGAATCGCTCAGGAAGGGTGTTTAATCACGGCTCCTTTGACCCCAGTCATTGCCTGGTGTCCTGGGCTGGTTTTTGCATGGCTGCTAGTCCTGTAGCTGAGCAGTGTGGTGGCCCCGCTGCTGCACATGTGCTGGCTGTGGTCACAAACCACAGAGTGGACCCTCCAGGCCTGCTGTTTTGCTCTCATTGCTGCTCTGCATCAGATGTTCCACCTCTGAGAGGTGGCATCCCATGAGGGAAATGTCCCAGGAGGAGAGAATTTCTCACACACCCCAAAGCTGTAGTCACCTCATGCAAATGTGCTGAGCTCTTATGTGGCTCTCCTTGCTGGTGCCAAGCAACAGGTTGAGAGGCAGTGGGCAGAAAATGATGCACAGGGAGTTCCACCTGAACATGAGGAAGAACTTTTCTGCTGTGTGAGTGACAGGTGGCCCAGAGATACAGATACCCAGGCTGCTGTCTCACCAGACCAGGTAAAGCCATTGGTCTCTTAGCATGGCTACATTAAAGACTATGAACCTCCCCCCCCAGTTACCCCCATACTGCATGTGGTTTAGCAGTAGTTTGTTTTGTTCTGAGGCAAGAAGATACATGTTTTTCTAACCCATGTGATTGCAAAAAAATAGCTTGGAAATGTGACCTGGGTACCACCGGTGCAATGCCTACCTGGGCATATGGGGGACTTAAAACGGGAGCTCACTGAAGGTGCACAGCCCCATTCCTCTGCAGTGAAGCAAGTTCACCTTTGCTGTTAAGAGATTTGTGTGTGTGACTTTGCTAGAGGAGGCTGCAGCTCCCAGGCAAAGCAATTCAGGAGCTGGAGGTTGAAATCGCTCTGAGTGCTCAGGATGAGCTGATGCAGAAGACAGGAGATGCTGGCAAAACTTACACTTGCTTAGTAAATGTGATTTACTCCCTTCTCATCACCTCATTTTAAAGAGAGTTCCAGATCACATTTGTTTGGTAGCCACCTTTATTGTTGTCTTCCAATTTTTAATAATAGATCTGGGCCAAAGAGCACCCTGAATGAGAAAGCATATGTGGGAATGAGAGTCTGTGTGCTCTGGCCTTCCTTATTCTATGGTAAAACACAATTTGTTTCCTGTCTGTGTGCTCTGGTCCACATCTGTCCTGCTGTTTTATCTGTCTGTCAAATCTATTTTGACATCTGGGTCTTCATCCACTGAAGTTGAGAGCAGTTTGAATGGTCCTGTCAGCTTTAAAGTAACTACTCACCAGCTGGAGTCTGAGCCAGCCCACAGCCCCAGACAAGGACAGGACTTCTCCCACTGTGTGTAAAATGATGTCAGATCAGGGCCTGGGACTATAAACACTTAAAGCAGTTGGGTCTTCAGAGCCCATTGTCCGGATGAGATGTCTCCCCACTTGCTAAATCTGATCTCAGGTGCTCATACTGTTGGGTTTTCTTTTTCAAGTAATTTTCAGTTATTAAGACTAATTGGAAAAAAAAAAAAAAAAAAAGAGAGAGAAAGCGAGTGATAAGTAAAGGCTGTTTGATATGATTGAGAAAAGCTGTTCCTGTTTTGCACTCCATAACCCTTTTCCCTCCCAAACCCATTCTTGCCAGATCAGAATACATTAAAATCCTTGCATTTACATGAAAATCTCACCAGCTAATGTTTGCAAAGCTGAAGGTTTCCGTCTCCCCCAGGTGGGGGGGAGATATCTTGGGTGTCTATCCTGCTGCACTCTTCAGTAAGTGGAAAAGTCAGATACTCAGGCTGAAATTAACCACCTCCATTTGGACACTTGCTTGATTTAAATGCATGCTTCAGGAAAAATATGAATCTTCCATTCTTTTTCCCTTGGCTCTCACAAGGTGAACGAATGGTCCCAGCCGTGCCTTTCCTTTGCTTTGCTCCCTGAAGATCTGTGTCTGGAGAAAGATGCTTTTCTCCAAGGCTGCGTTTTGCCCTTTTTCACCTGTTCTATCCTCCATCCAGCACCTACACTTCTGTTATCCTCATGTGGTCGAATGCAAACTGAGGCAGTTATCTGCAATAGCCCTTGTCAGACCAGGACCAGACCCACGATCCCCTGAGCCTGAGCCCTGGAGAGTGGAAGAAGAGCCACAAATATCTGCAGGAAAAATAAAGCAAGAACAAAACCACATGCAGGCACAAGAAGGGGAAGGAGCGAGGGTGGGAGATGACCTGGACAGTGAATTTAAAACCACTAGGAAATGCTTAAAGGAAAGGGCTGAAGACACTTTTCCAAAAGGCTAGGTAGCACTTTAGTTTAAAAATGAAGGAAGAAGGATGAGAGGACCCGGTCAAGATCACCTGCTTGCCTCTGTTGAAAAAGCCTTTCCTTGTGTTCTGCTACTGGAAACACTTTCAAACAAGTCATAAAGTTGAAGGCTTCACGTTTTACTCCAGGGGGACATCTGAAGGCATCTGCCCCCGCATTCATGGTAGAATTTTCCATCTGTCTCCCCAGGACATGGACATGCAGCTACGCCCAAAGCTGTGATCTGGCCGTAACTGTTCCCCCCTGGTCTGTCCAACCCACCCTTATGTAGTGGCTCTCTTCCCTGTCCTGGGCTGGGGTCTCCTTGGGCAGGCATTTGGCTCAGAGGTGACACTCGGCAGCAGTGGGCGAGCACAGTGTGAAAGCTCACAGATTTTTTGGTGCTGCTAGAGCAGTCAGCAGCCCCTTAGCCCTGGTAACGGATGGAAGGCTGCAGTTCTGCCCAGGCAACTCACCCTGGAGAACCGAGGAGGTTTTTCTGAATCCCAGTAGGAAATTCGGAGACTGGTGTCTTCCTTCAGCTTCACACTCTCGCAGTCATAAAGAGATCCTCACTTTCCCTGTCCATCTCCAAGGTGCCGTCCCTGTCCCACGTCCCTTGCCCGCACTGCGGGAGCACCTCTGGGCTCTGAAAACCATTTCACTTTCTCCTGGGAAAAAGAAAAAACCTTTTCCCGAGATTTTCTTACCTAGGAGGTCTCACCAAGCTGCAAAATAACTAAACCGACGGCCTTGGTTTCGGGGAGAGCCCCTGCCTCTTGCCGGCGCTGAGTTGGGGCCACCTCTGAGCACTTTTCACAGCGAAAAAGAAAACGAAATCCAAGCGCAGGAGGGTTCCCGGAGGGAAATTACCTGCTCTACTGCTGGGGGCTGGTGGCGGCACCAAACTTGCTCCGGGCTGGCTGTCGGGACTCATTTCGTTTGGTTTTTCTCCTGAGACGAAGCACCAGTTCCGAGCAAAGCGAAGCGCCGCGGAGAAGGGCCGGGAGGAGAGCCGGCCGCAGCGCTGGCCCCAGGACCCCCGGGGGAGGGACCGCTCGGGGGCATGGCTATGGAAGGAACCCCAGGAAAGGCTAGGGGATTTAGTCGTGGGAGTCGGGACCCCTCCCCGGGGGGCCTCCTCCTCCCGCCGGGGGAGAGGGGCCGGGCGGGCCGGCACCGCACGCCCCTCCGGGGGGGCGACCGCCCTA
>VZRL01001586.1:1345-16943 GCA_013397895.1 Origma solitaria | reverse complement strand
CCGCCGCCGCCCGAGGAGCCGCCGCCCCCCGCCGGGGGCCGCCGGAGGAAGCGGCCGGGGCAGCGGGGCAAGCCCCCGTACTCCTACATCGCCCTCATCGCCCTGGCCATCGCCAACGCTGCCGAGAGGAAGCTCACCTTGGGGGGCATCTACAAGTTCATCACCGAGCGCTTCCCCTTCTACCGGGAGAACCCAAAGAAGTGGCAGAACAGCATCCGCCACAACCTCACCCTCAACGACTGCTTCGTCAAGATCCCCCGGGAGCCCGGACATCCCGGCAAGGGCAACTACTGGACACTGGATCCGGCCGCAGAGGACATGTTTGACAACGGGAGCTTCCTGCGCCGGAGGAAGCGCTTCAAGCGCACCGACATCACCACCTACCCCGGCTACATGCAGAACTCCAGCGCCTTCACGCCCCCGCCCGCCGGCCGCCCCACGGCACCCACAGCACCCTACCCCAATGCCCTCTGCTCGCCCGGCTACGGCCCGCAGCTCTCCAGCACCGTGTTCCACCCCTATGCAGCCGGGGCAGCACCGCCGGCACAGCATCCCAGGATGTTCAGCATCGACAGCCTCATCAGCGGGCAGCAGGCCCTGCAACCCTCCCCGCCCTCCGAGCTGGGCCACCCATCGCTGGGCTTGCCCGGAGCCGAGCTGGCTCCTGCCTGCTCTGCCGGCAGCTCCGAGCCTCCCTGCTTCCAGGCACAGCCTGTCAGCCCCGGCTTGTTGGGCCGGGCCGGCCCCAACTCCCTGGCGTACCCCTATGCCGCCTCGCCCCCGCACCTGCCCGTGGCTCAGGGCAGCTACTCGCCCAGCAGCCCGCAGCTTTACGGGGCTCCCAACAGACTGGCCCTGCCGGCCATGCGGCCCCCGGCCTGTGCCGAGCACGGCGAGCAGCTCCTGGGGCTCTCCGCCTCGCCCCTCGGCCAGTTCGGCTCCAGCAACACCTACATGAGGCAGCCCAACTTCCCCGCTGGCCTGGAGCGGTACATGTGATGCGGCTCAGGTGGCTTGCCTGGGCAGCCCCAGGCTCCCACGAGCGGCTCTGGACAAGTGGACTTTTCCCTGCTGTGGGGGTCAGCTGGGGTAGAGTCAGGGGTCCCCGGCCCCTGGCTGTGTGTGGGCACACACATGTGGGAGGACTCAATTCCTCTCTTTCCCGGCTTATTTTGAAGTGGAGGCAAGGTGATCTATTTTTCTGCTCCGTTTCTTCCTGGAAGAGGTGTTCTCTGGCTGCATCTGCCAGGCAGGGCTTCCCACGCTTGCCCTTGTGCCCAGCCCGGCCCCGGGGGATGCACCCCGGGGCACCACCAGGGCGAGGAGGAGCACACTCAGGAGGTGGGTGCACGGTGGAACATGCAGGAACTCTCTCACAAATGGGCTTTCTCCTCTCTTCCCTGAGTGCCTCCTGTGTAACTGGAATGAAAGTTATCAAAAAAAAAAAACAACCCCAAACCACTAAACAAATTCACTGGATTTTAAATGAATATTTAAGATGTTTATCATTTCCTTTCCCTGTAGGAAAAGAAACCCCCAACTTGACTACTTCTTTTTACTATTTTTAAAAATTACTTTTATTGTTAGAAAGGACTTTTTTAAAATAAAGCTTTTTCTTCCAACATGACCAGTACTGCTGTTCCTCTGGCTCTGGATGGATCTTGGCAAGAGGAAATTATAGTCTTGTAACTGGTGGGAGATGGAGTTGTGCTGCTGTTGTGACACCGCCACACCTTACATTATTAGTGACACTTCCTAAAGCTCTCTATTTTATTATGATTTTCTTAAAACCAAATGGTAACCCCTGCAAGGCTTGCCCATGCAGCTCTTACTTGACTTGATAGTTTCCATTTGCATAGAGAGAATGTGTCTTCTTTCCAAGGAATCCCTTGCAGATGAAATTCTGATTTAGCACATCAAATTAGGAGATCATAGTTTTTCTTCCTAGCAACAAGATCAATTAAAATTCTAACCTGTTCACTGGCTGGGCTGCTGCTATTTATTTACAAGACTCCCAGCCAGACCACCTGACAAGGCTGGAAGGGAGAATTCCCCATCCCCAGATTTAGATTTTTTAGAATATAAACATCCTTCAGGTAAAAGTGCCAAGCTAGGATTTCTCTCCTGTTTTTCAAGGGCGTGTTTTGAAGCAGAGCAGTTTCTGTAGTTCCTATGGCATCTTTCTCTCTAAGGAGTTGGATGACAACCGAGTTTGGGTGTAAACCAGCATCTCATTCCCCAGCTACTGGGCACGACCAAAAGCTCCTGTGCAGGAAGGTGCCCACAGAGTCAGCTTTTGTCCACAGCTTGGGACCCTGGGGATTTTCATTCTTGTGTTCTATGTTCTCCATAGAAATTGAGAGTGGGTTTAGTATGAGAGGGGAGGGAAGAAAATGCTTTTTTCTTCTTGGCTTCCTTAGAACCTGGCCTCCATCTGTCTCTAGAAACTGGCCTAGCTCTGGTCTGTCGCCTTCCGCTGAGTTGCAGAGTGCTGAGTCTCCTCTCTGGTCCTTCCAGCTTCACCCTTTCAGCTTTCACACTGGTCCCAGCAGCAGCTTCTGTGCTTTTCCCTGGCAATAACCCTGCTCAGAAAGGGCATTGTGAAAGAACTTATCCCTTGAAATACTTTGGCTCTCTCCACACGATATCTATAGGCAGACATCTTCTGTCTAATGGAAATTTGCAACGTGTCGTGCCTGCCTGTGACGCAGTATCTGCGGAGATCACTTAGGGGGGTGCTGAAATAATCACTTGTAAGGACAGTCAGCAGAAAGGACATTTGTCATAGCTCACATTCATTCCCAGGACCCGATCCTGCAATGTTTTGCTAACAAAAGAACTTTTGAAATCTTGCCCAAGTACCCAGGGTGTCAGTGCCAGATGTGCCGGAAGCACTGGCTCTGCTGGCTGATGCGGCTGTGACTCCGCTGGGATTGCACCCTGAGCAGGAGGGCTGCTGAGCCAGGGGAGAGCCAGGTACTGGCATGAAAGAAAAACAATATTGGCTGTAGGGGGTGGGCTGCAGATGCTGTTGTTCTACCTGGGTGGGATGCACTGTGAAGCGCTGACCAAACTCTGACAACTCAGACCAAGCTGAGCTGGCTCGTCCCCAGTCACCGTGGAGACCTGCAGTAGCATGGAGCTGGTGTTGGACAGGGTTTTCCAAGTTCCTGGTGTCTCTGAATGTCAGCTCAGGTGTTGCTGGAGCCATGGGGGCTGGGCTGAAGTGGGGCTGGGCTGTGACTTGCTCCTATCCCCCTGCTATGGGGCTCTCTGGAGGGTGGCATCCAGCTCCAGATTTAGGGCTGTGTCTGCAAGAGAACCCTCCCACCCCTGTGCAAGAGCAGTCTCTTCAGCCAAGGTGGCTCTGGTGTGAAGCAGGAGTCACCGCAGTGGACTGAATCCCCAAAAACCTGGCTCGCGCAGAGCAGGTGACCCTATCCCAGCATGTTGGGACAACCCCTGGTGTGCAGCACTGGGTTGCACATCTTCCCAGGACCCCATATATCCCTGTCTGCCAGACAGCCCCAGTCCAGAGCCTCCTGCAAGTGTCAATAAACCACCCTCACCGTGAGCCTTACACTGCCAGACAGCTGGAAAACGGGGAACAAACCCCTTTTCTTCTTTTCCCTGAAGATATTAATCCTCACATGCACAAAACTCTGGCAACTTGTATTGTGATTGTCATTAAACTAATGCCTTAAGAGTGTCTTCTTGGTTAAGTTAATGTATCCCAATGAGGCTTTTAAGCTTCCATTTCAAAGCTTTGTTTACAGTTTGGGTGAATCTAGCAAATGAGTAGGATTAAGGTGTCATGTAAAGCATGAGCCTTGCTGGGACAGAGTAGTTTTAAGCTTTGTAAAGTTTATACCTGAGCCCTTCATCTGTTTTAGTGTCTTTTCAATGTCCCTGTTTAGTGAATAAGAGGGATTTGAATGAAACAGCAGTAATTATCACTCAGATTTCAGTTGTGAAACCAAGTCTCCTTTGAAATCCTCCCCTCTTTATTTAGGGAGTTTAGGGAATATTATGTAATGACAGTTGTAACAATCTCGACCTCACACAAAAGACAGAGGCTAAACTTTCTGTGCTCTCTGAGGTTGTACAAGGAATGCCATACCTCAGGGTGATGGCAAGAGATACCCTGGACTTCCCGTGGAGGGGAGAGCCCTGTCCTGAGCCCGTGAGATGCTGATGAGGGAGGTGGAATTGATCCCGCTCACCAAAGAGATTTAGTGGTGATCTGGGCAATCTTGTCCAGTTTCTCTTTGCAAATGAGGCTGATTTCAGATAACTCAGGCTGCACGTCCAGAAACACACAGCCAAAATTAGCTGCCACTTTGAAAAGATTTCTTTTTACATTGGGAAACACTGCCTACCCAGGGAGGACCAACTGAGCTGCCATGCCTGTCTGTGTACAGCAGCATTCTGCACGTTTCATGCTTGTACCCCCTTCCTGCTGCTTCCAACAGGTTCAAACAAGCAGTGAGAAATGCCCTTTCCAGATTAGATTCCCAAGCTATAAATAGCATTTTCCACCCTGTTACAAACAGACACAGCGCCAGTTAAAGTTTTAGTTGAAACACATTTCTCGAAGAACTTACCGGTCTCTCTGGTAGTGTTAGGTTTTTTCTGGATGCTGCCAGCTGTTCACTGACAGTCTCAGTGCTGGAAACGTTGCACCATAGCTTGCTGTTATTCTATGCAATACTTTGCCCTTTGCAAATACACAGCTTGAGGACATTCAGTGGTGTTTCTTGGAGGTCAGGATTGAGTTGGTAGAGTCATACAGTGATGGGGAGGTGGGCAGTGGGTGCAATGGGACCGGCTGAGATTGGCTTTGCCAGGTAATAATGAGTTTTTAGCGAATTAGCATCCGGGATCCAGCACTGCCCAAGCTCTGAGCTACACCTCGGGTATTGGGGGTCGATCACCGCTTCTGCTATGTTACGTTTAGATCCTTTCTATTTGGAAAGTTCATCTAAGGACTGTAAGTCGCACAGGAGCAGGAGGTGCAGCTGCTGTGTTAGTGCAGTGCCAGAGCAAGGCTGCGCTGCTCTCCGCCGTGTGCTCCCGGGGCGTAACGCCGCGGCGGGGACGGGTGACAAGGGAGGGATGGCCCCGAGTGACAGCGGCGTGCTCAGGCCAACACTGACCTCCAGTGGAAAGCCCTGGGAAGCCGCTCCCGCCTCCCGGAGGGTGCTCAGCATGCACCGGCAGCATCCCTCCCTTTGGGGTCCTGATCGCGGCTGCGGGGATCAGAGCATCGGGGAGTTTTGGGGTACGGTCAGGATGAGATAGAGGGAAGTTTATTCAAGGAGGGTCGTTGTGAAACAGAGTGGGCTGGATAAAACCTCCAGGCTTAAAACACCGATTGCTCGCTCTGGGGAAGTTTCAGAGAGGGAGGATTTCTCTGGCTATACCTTTTACCCTTTTCCTAAGCCATCGCGGGGGACAGGGTACAGGATTGGACTGTGTTGGCTGTCCCCTGCAGCTCTTCTCCCTCGAGGGAAAATAGGGAAACGAGTGGAAGCATAGTGAGAATCCGTGCCCTTGATGGAAGGGGAGGGGTCGGTGACGACAGATCACTCCTCGCCAGCAGCCAGTCTCGCTGGCAGCTTGACTCTGTTTGAAATGTGCTACGCAGTGTTTGAATGGCAGAGCTGGGGGCTGGCCTAGCTCGAACAGCACCCAGAGTGCCAGGCAGAGCAGCAGAGCCTGAGCATTGGCAGCACAACACCTACAAGCTCTTGGGGGAGCACCTGGGGTGCAGTCATGTCTCAGCCTTTGTGCTGTGGTTGCTGAAGTGGTGACTCTGCAGCAGTTGGGTTTATGAATGTAATGAATCAGCTGTGCCATCCCAAAGCCAGCAAACAGCTCTGGCTTGTGGCAGCGCAGGGGGCTGCACAGAGAAAAGGTGCACCTTAGCCACTTCCATGTGTGCCTGGGAAAAAAGTTCATTTTCTGTTTGCATTGGCTTTGCTGAGTCAAAGGCAGCAGTGTATGACCTCTGCAGAGAATGGTCTTGATGACCTCAGACGTTTTGGGTGCTTTCCATCTGCACCAGAGTCATCTCATCTTGGTTGTAAAGCTCCCCTGCTAATCAGGTGTTGGAAACCAGACCAAATCTGTAGACCCATTTTCAGGAGGTTTCAGGTGACCTAATCTGGCTGGAACAAATGGACCTCATAAAGTAAAAAATTGTACAAGCTTGCTGACCACCCTGGCTCTTGGCTCAGGGCAGGCCATGGGTTTCAGCAGAGGAATTAATTCACCTGTGCAGGTCAGGCCAGCTCAGACTTTGGTTATACCATTTTCGGATGTTCTCTGTTTGAAAGACAGGAGGCTGAGTAATGCTAAGGGCACTCTGCTGTGCCTCATTATTTTCAGTTTCAGAAAGATGCTTATATGGAGCTGTAACATCCTCCCAAAGAGCATCCCACCCAGCACTTCTCCATAACAGGGATGTATTTACCCATGGGAAAACAGGAGGCTGCCAGACCAATCTCATCATTTGGAGTCTTTACCCTCAAGAAATCTCAAGTTTTGCTATCCCAAAGACACAATTAGGGAACATTTCCTTGCCAGACCCCAAATGCATCCCGGCAGACTTTCGTGTTCCCTAAAGATGGCAAAACTGGCCACTTGGTCAAGACACTCTTTCAAGTCACTGTGGAAGCGATGGAAGGGGGGTATGGCTTTGCCTCCTGCACTGTAGGCAGCACCCACGAGGTGGCAGCCAGGTGACACCCTGGCCAGCCCCTGTGGCCCACCCTCAGCTCTCCTGCCCAGACCCCACCAGACGCAGACCCTCTCCAAGCAACATTTACTCCTCCCTGGTTACTTATTGTTAGGTTTTCCACAGTGTTGGTTTAAGCACGTATCCATCCTCCCCCGGCTTGAAGCCCTTTCTTTCCAGGCTGTCTGCTGCTTGGATTCTCCCCGAGCTGATGCTCACCCTCTAAGTATAATTGCAATACAAAGTAGTTTCAGAAAAGCGTGCAATAGTGGCTAATTATTTGGAACAATTATACATAACAAAGACAGAGCCAAGCAGCAAGAGGGCTTAATTGTCTGGCCAAGCATGAAATAGCACAGGATTATCGCTCACAGGGGGAGGGGAGGCAACAGAGGAGAATTGCCCCATAGAATAGGCAAGAATCCAGCCTGCTCTGGAAGACAAAGTTTATTGAAGAACTTGAAAATTCCCTGTTGAAGCATCTTCTGAGATGGCAGAGAAGACATGAAAAGGATAATGACCCAGAATATGGGCTTAAGGCACAAATCCCTCCACTGACAAACTCCAGGCCTACAGGCGCTTAAGAACATGCTTAAATTTTAAGCACATGAATAGTCCCCTTTGACGGCTCACGTGCTTAGAGTTAAGCTCAGGCATAAGTGTTTGTAGGATTGGAGCCCAGATTTTTATTGCAACTAGGCTCTTGTCAGTAATGACAGGAAATAAGAGATGTATAAAGTGCACAAGCTCCCCGGGCAGTGCCATGAAGCCCTGTGCTCCGTGTGAGTGACAAGGACCTGTGGTGAGCTGTGGGAACATCCATGCCTTACCTCCCTGCCACGGAGCTGGGGGAGGGAACAACTGTGCAGTGGTGAGAGCAGCATCTCCAAGTCATGAGTCGAGCCTGAGAGTCCACAGGTGTGGGTGAGAAGGTGAGGAGGATGCAAAATGGAGAAAAGATCACAATTAAAACCTAAAAAGTGCTGCGCATGTTGCTGGAGTTCAGCCTTGCTTGAGAGGACCAAAGAGCAACATCTTGGAGAGCTTCTAGGACGGTGTGGAAAATAAGAATAATTTTCAGTGAAAGGGATAAAACATTTTTAAAATATCCTGCAGAATATGAGCAAATTGATGCAATAGCAGCTCCTCTCCATATATTCTCTGCTTAAGCATGCACCTGTTTTTTCTGCAGAGTAAGTTTTGTCTTCTGTGAGGTCTTCCCTGCTCTTTCTCCATATCTGAAGGGGTGTTTTTTTGCAAGGCTTCCCATTTTTACACAACAGCTACCTGCTGGGCAGTAGTACTTGTCCCTCTGCTTGAACCTAGATCACTGTTTTTCAATTGTCTTTAGGGCTGGAAAAAATTGTTTTTATTAGTTGGACAACAGCTTTGTGCTTGTGACTGCAGATGTGCTCTAGTGGTGGTGGTAGAAGAAGTGGAAGGTGTGGAATACAGATGCTGTGAGCTTCAGGAGCTGACTGACCGCAGGACCTGTGGCACCTGCCACCCCATGGATGTCCCATGTCCCAGACCTACAACCATGCCTGAAGGTTTGGCTGAGGCTGCCCATGCCAGCAGCAGCGTGTGAGAGCAGTCCAGCCTGGGAAGTTAGCTGTTGAGGAGATTTTTCCTTAGGAAAAATGAGTGGACATGTGGATCTGCCCCACAGGAGGCCAGGCCCCCCTCACCACTGCTGGCTGTGCTCTGCACGCTGCTGTCAGCCCCCCAAGAGCCCTACAGGGATGTGCTCCACAGGGTGGGAGCTGCTGGTGGAGGAGGTGGCCCCACCACTGCCTCCTTTAGTGCACCTGGGACCTCAGCTGTGGCTTGGGCATCGGCACCCATGGGTGCAGGACTGCTGCCAGCAGCCACTGGAGGGCATTATATGATCCATACAGCCTTTTTACCCACCCATACGTGCAGCCTCCCTGCCTTTCTCAGGCACAGACCCGTGCTATGCAAACACACTCTTTGCCTTTTCTCCTGCGCGCCCATATGGGGTGGGGAATGGGGGGCTGGGCAGCTGACATCGCCTCTGGGAGAGGGTCAGGCCAGCTTGTGCCAGGGTGGGCTGAGATGTCCCCCAAGCGCTCAGGACCTTCCCAAACCACTCTGATGCCTCAGTGCATCGCCAGCCTGCCACAATGTGCCTGTGCAGCAGCTCAGAGCAGCAGGGCACGGGTGGAGGATTTTCTCTGAAGCCAGAGGTTAATTATGCTTTATTGGATAATTTTCAGCTGCCAGCGCTGGCAATAAAAGGGATTTCCTCTAGATGGCACACTTATCTCTGCACCGGGAGGGAAGCCCACCAGCCTGCATCCCCCGCAGGACCCCAGCCATGTATTTTCAGGGAATAGAAAACTTATGTCCTCTTACAGCGCAATTTGAAAGCTCAATATCTAGACTATACAAAAGCCTGGGAAATGGTAATAAGCAAAAGGCATTTCATATTGAGCACTCTTGGGATCCAGTTAGCTGGGCGATGCTGAATATCCATTTTGAAGAAATCCGGTCTTCCCAAGCCAGATGTGAAACATCAGCCTTTCCTTCATCAGCCCTAAGTATTGCTTCTTCCATGTGAGTGATCCAGTTTCCTCTTCCCGGCAAGAATAAGCAGAGGCTTACCTGCAGTAAGTGGAAGAAATGGGGTGAAACCTCAACACCCCCAGAGTGGCTGAATTAGTTTTAATCTGTGTGTTGACAGGTTTCCCCTTCTTGCCCCTGTGCAGCTTGGGCTAGCAATTTCTTCCAGTGGGTTAAAGAAAGGAACAGAAGTTCACTCCAGTATGGAGCTGGGGTTCACCCTTCTGTGCAGATTCAGCCATAGATATTAAAGTGGTTCCCAGTTTGATAATTTTTCCACTTGGCAGTCCTTCACTAGGTAAAGGGAGAGGGTTAAGGGTTCTGCCTCTGCTTCTCTAAATGTGTGAGATACCTTGCCTCCCTTCCCATACTTTAAGTTGCAAATTTTTCTCTCTGCTTATTCAACTCCTTCCGAATATGGGAACAGGGAAAAGGAGCCCCGTGCTATATTTCTGTGCAAGATAATACAAGGTCAAGAAGCAAAATAAATTTATGAAGTTCTTTGCAAGGCAGATCTGGATATATCAGGATGTACATGCAGGGCTGATTTTTCAGAAGGATACAGCAGATGTACCCAAATCTGATCCCTAGCTGGAGATTGCTGGATACTCCCAAATGCAAAGACTCCTATCTTCAACTGTTGTCTACATGAAAAAAAAAAAAAAGTGAAACACTTTTTATATTGATCAAGCTATATTCCAGTAATTTTCCACCTTCGCTGTCATTTCCTCCTCTGAAGGCCCTCTCTGTACTGCTTCTGGCACCCAAGTTGAAGGTCTTCAACTGGCACTCCTGACAGTGGGTGATCTCAGTGGGTGAAGTGGGCATGAGCTGCTGAACTGCTGAATGCAGAAAACTCAGCATCAGGGATTTCTTGGACATGTTTGGCATGATCAGGTGCTAACACGGAAAACCTGGGCTCAGAAACCTCATCCTGAGTTTCTAAATCCTTGTGGATCTGGCCATTTATTTAGGTTCTTGCATTGGTGCACCCACTTTTGGAAAATCTGATTCCCTCCCACATATATCTCTCACCTCCCCAAAAAACACCTAAAAAGCCTTCCTTCTATTTTCAGGGGATTTTGGAAAGAATGAAGCGATTTAGCAGGCTTGTTTTCACAGGGATATTTTTCCTTGTGTGGTAGGCACAGTTACCAAGCTGTTCTATACACATTGCCATGTGCCAGAGCATAATTGCCTTCCACATGCATCAGCCTTTGGCTAATGTGTTTTTTATGGCAACCAGGAGAGCTGGCTTTGGTGAGTCTCAAAAGTGCACCTGGTGGTTTATGGCTTGAAATCGCTGTGTTCCTCTGAGTCATGGAAGTGTGTGTATCTCTTTTCATGTCAGATTGCTCAAGAACAGTACCACAAAAGGGCTTTTAGCAAGTCAGAGTTAATCAGTCTAGTGTTTAACTGTGTATGAGCTTGCCTAGTGGTCTTCAAACCCACATGGGATGGAGTCAGTTATGGATAGAAAGCAGGAGGCAAAGTTCTGGAACTGCAAGCCCCAAACTAAGGTCCTAAAATCAGATCACAGCACTTAAATAAACATGTTTTTAAGATGTTTCCCACTTACCTGAGGAGCAGAAAAGACAGGGAAAATTGTGCTCCAAAGCTTCATGGGGAGTCAGCCCTGCACATGGGGTTCCCGGGAAAAGCCTTCATTGAAATCCAGGCCTTTTTTGGTGTGGATTTTGAGACACCTGCATTTGAAAAGTCAAGTCAACAAACCCGAGCTGTCCAACATCTGAACGCTGCAGGGATGGATATTGGCACTCGGCTCCGGTGGTTTCCAAACTGGGGATTTCATATATCTCTCACTATCTGTCACCACCATTCCCACTGACCTCCCTGTGCTGGGAGCTCGTGGTGTGCAGGCTGCAAACTGATCTTTGCAATCTGGGAGCTGGCAGTGAGGGGCTGGGAAAAAGGTTGAACTGCAGGGAGCACTGAAGGTCTGAGCCTTGGATATGGAAAGAAGAGAAATAATATCAAAGGAAATCACATAAGTGGAAAAAGAGCCCCCTGGGGCAGCCCAGGCAGCAGCAGGTCTGTCTTGTTCATGTTTTCAGAGAAGTTAGAGGTCAGCCAAGCTTGATAACGAGGTAATAAAGAAAAATCCATCACCGAGCCTTGGGGGGACTTGTAGATGCGGTTCTCATCAGAATAAACGAATTTAGATGGTGCTCGGCAGAAGCAACAAGAACGATTATGTATCACAAACCCAACAGATCATCTAGAAGGTCTGGGAGCTACGTCGGCAGGGCTGGAGCTGAACCTTCCACATTGCCCAAGGGCTTCACTTCTCGAGGCTTTGCCCCCCGCTAAACCCCCGCGCCGGGAGATGCTCCGGGTAGGAGCAGCTTCTTTAGGCGTGGCATGACCAGTGCCCGGGCAGGAGCAGCGATCGCACCCTGCAGTGCTCCAGGCTTCGTCTTCCTGCCCTCCGACTACACCCCCTACCAAATAACAGTCTGGGCGGATGGTCAGGGAAAGAGTTTTTCCCTGTGGGGAAAAAAAATTTTAAAAGTGCCTGGTCGTTGTGGCCAGTTTTGCCACAACTTCCAGCTTTCAGGAGCTCCCAGCCCGGCGGAGGCAGCGGGAGACCCGGGGGGAAAACCTCGGCCGTGGGGATCCACCTGCTGAAGCCGTCTAGCAGGGCATCAAACACGGATCCCACACGCCTGGATCTAACGCCTCATTAAGACAGGCTGGGAAGACACTGAAAATTAATTTAAAGGAGAAAAAAGAATCGTCATGATGGGTTGTTGGCCTTTATTATTTGTATTCCCTGCTTTTGAGACTTTTTGGAGACTCTCTCCACTCCAGCAGCACTCATCCCCACGCGCGTTTGATTCTGCAATTTAACGTGAAATATAAAGCAGAGCTGGGTTCAAACGGGAAGCGAGGCTGTCTGTAAGGAAATACTGCAGAGAGGAGAGCAGAAAAATTAAAAATCTGCCCAAGAAAAAATGCTTCCCTCCCAGCCCAGCACGTCCGGGCTCAGCGGGACGATGACAAAGCAATCTTTTCGGGTAGATCAATAGGGTTTTTCTTTCGGGAGACCACATCATTTCTTACCCCGCCTCACATTAAAACGTGCCCGTCGCTCCGCGTGTGGATGCACGGCCGGGAGTGTCTGTGATCGTGTGTGTGTGTGTATGTGTGTGTGTGTGCACCGTGTCTGGGGTCCGACCATCTGGTTTGTTTCAATCCAGAGTTTCCCTTTTCTAAATCACCTCGGGACGGGTGTAGTTTAGGTACTTTTTCTCGTTTTGATCTGTTTCTGCAGCCGATCTCGCGTGGCAAAGCCGAGGCTGAGACCGACTCGGCGAACAGAAGCTGCTCGGAGACGGCGGGAGCGGGATTCATTCACTGTCGTTTCATTGTGGGTCATTCCCGACTTAAACGGGGACCATATTGTGCCTCGAAAGAGGCAGAAATCATGTCGATGGTGGGCGATCGGGACACTGTTTCTCGAGCTGCGGCTCTCTGGGTGCGCGATGCTGACGGGGAGAGCCAGGTCCAGGCGGGAGCAGGACAAGGCACCGGCCGCATCCCATCAGCAGCGCCTCGGATCCGCCTTTCTCGCCTCCCCCTTGTATTTTCGGCCTCATCGGGGTCCCCATGACCATGAGTACAGCAGAGAGCGGCTCCACCCGAGTTCCCCGTTGCCGGGGGCTCCCCCCGAGGTCTGCCCACCTCTCCTGACAGGGGGAGAGCCAGCAGCCGGGGCAGGGCAGGGGTGGGCAGCTAGCGGACACACACATCTGTTTCACTTCGAGCCGTGCGGGACCAGCCTCCAGACGGAGCGATCGGGAGGCAGCCGCCCTGCGACCGGGCGCCGCGGGGGCACGGAGGGGCACGGGGGGCGGCGGAGCATCTTCTCCCCCGGAGCATCCCCCGAGCGGTGTCCTCTGCCCTCGGCCACTCGCAGCGCGTCATTTTGCTGCCCCCCCGCCCTCCCCTTCGCCGCCCTGCAGAGGCACAAGGCGCAGCTCCCGGCGGTTCCTCGCTGCCATGAAATGCACCAAGTGGAAATTCAATCGCCCCGTTGTGTGTGTGGTCGAAATCTCTGGCAGCTGCTTCGGAATTTTTTATGACACTTTCGTTTATGTAGAGGAGGCATAACTATTATTTTACTTAATAAAAATGGAAAGCGGCTCGGGTCTTTTCCCTCTCCGCTCTCTTCCATTTGTTCTTCCCATCGCCTTTCCACCGAGCTGATGAACGGAGAGTTTAAACAATGTCGGTAGGAAAGATCGGCATCTCTGAGGCAATTCTCCGTGTTAGATAGTTATATATACATGTATATATGAAAAATATATATCGGGAAAAGAAAGAATATAAATATAGGTATAGCTGAATATATAGATATTTATGTATACGCAAACATATGAGAGGGAGATATATACGTATGTGTTGTGAACACAGGTTAGGAGCATCGAAGAAGTATAAAAGTGAAAGCTCGGGAAAGCTCCCCCAGAGCTGACACGCGCCCGCGGGACAGACTTTCCACCTTTCTGAGAAACTCTCAGCACAGTTTTCCCCTCTATTTTTCCCCTCCGAGCGAGAAATTCTCCCCGCACTGGCGGCAAGGGAGGAGGATGAGACCGACTCTGCGCAGAGGCTCCGGCTCTGTAATCGCTGCTTCCACTGGAGATGTGCGGACCAAGACGTCCCCTTGTGCCCTCTCCTCGGGGTCCCCCCGAATTCTTCCGAGACTGTGTACCGAGTCGTTAGGGCTTGAGTAATTGTGACCGGCATTTGGAAGCGGGGCCGCGCAGCTGTTTGGCCCGGCTCCCCGGTATTAGTGCTGGAGATTTTATCACCAAATGCTCGCACCTGTTAACGGCAGAGACTGGCAATTCATCACCGCGGATTCTCACACTGCTGAACGTGGCCCTGGCGGGGGGACATCTCCTCATGGTACCCCCTTGAAGGAACCCATCCCCTTCCTCCCTCCCGAAGCATCCTCCCACGGGAAAGCAGATACGTGTTTGCAGAGCGTCCAAGGGAAAAAACCAAACCAAACCAAACAAAAACCTAACAGTGCGAGCGCGGTTCAGAGTGTCCGCGGTAGAGACAGGGACAACCTGCTGTCACAGCCACCCACGGGCCGTGGGGTTGGCAGCTTCAGCCGTGGACGTGTCCCGCGGACTGCGCCAGAGCGGCTGCAAGCGGGGCAGCTGGGCTCTGCCACCCGCGGGGACACCGCTGTGGCTCCCGGGGACCTTGTGTGCCTCTGTTTAGAAGAAATTTCTCCCGCTTCGCCTACAGCCCGCGACAAGGTGGGTGTCTGCTGCCCACCACCTCCTCTTGCCAGCCGTCAGGAGGTGGTGGGCAGCAGGAGAGCGGCAGACAGGAAATCCCGAGGCCGCAGGATATTCCCCTTCCCTCCTGGGGCCTGGCCGGGCTGTGGGTGGGCCGCCTCGGAAAGTGGTACCCGGCCGGGCCAGCCCCTTCGGGCGGAGATGCGGGGATTCGGGCGCGGTCCCAGAGCCCCGCGGACACGCACAGCCTTTGCTTTGGTTGTTTCTCGCAGCGGGGGAGGCTCGGCAGAGCGCTGCTCCTCTGGCCCGCACCTGCCGGGCGCAGCATCCCTTGCGCGGGTGGGAGCTCTCGGAGGAGGAGGCTTTCCAGGCAGGGTGCTCCGGCCTCGCTGACGTGTCGGTGACGTAAGAGCGTGGAGAAGGGGACCGGGGATCCCCAAATTCACACGACCCCTCAAGGGGGCCGAAGGCTCGGTCCTGGCGGAGTGAGGGTCCCTGTCGGCGAGACTGTGGGAGGTCTGCAGCTCGTCCCCCAGCTTCGGGGATGGGCACCCCTCGGGGAGAGAAGGGACCCTCCGCGGAACCCGCGCCGAGGAAGACGACCGTCGCATCCCGCAGGAATGGGGTCTGAGAGGCTCCGGCACCGCGGGGCGCTTGGGGCGGGGAGGGGCTTTATCCAGCGTCGATCCCCCCGTCCTGCAGCAGCCAGCTCCAGACGAGGCCGGGGGCATCGGAGCGCCAGGGGAGCGGGCAGCGCCTTTCCTCGAAAGCATCCCTGGCGGGGGACGCGCTCCCCGGGGACCGGGCTGGGCCGGGCAGCCCCTCGCCGTGCCCCGTGGGGGCTGCGGCGGGCGCCACGTGATGCCGGGGAGGCCGTATAAAGGCCTGGGGAGCGCTGGCAGCAGGCGCAGTGTGGGAGCGTTTCCACTGGGTCCCAGCTCGGGAGGGGTGGGGAGGGGGGAGCCGCCTTCCCCACTTCTGCCCTCCCCCCTCCCTCTTC
>VZRL01001582.1:153176-167353 GCA_013397895.1 Origma solitaria | reverse complement strand
CCTCCCCCCACCAACCTCCAACAGTCTCATGCTTACTTTGTCTTTGGCCACGCCCAAGAATAATTGGCAAGCAAATTTACAGAAATATGTTTACATCTCTTTAAACCAAATGAACTAGCGTTAAAGAATTTACTGGAAAATTACATTTGTAATTTTTTTAATGAGTTAATATTATTGACAGAAATAAAAGAAAACAAAATCCCAATCATATTTTAATTTATTTTTTTTTTCATAAGCTTGAAGACAGTAACTGCTGGTTTTCAATATGGTCTGGCATTGGGCCTTATTTAATTAACTACCTATCATAGAAAAAGAGAAAAAAACTAGTATTAAAAGTAAATATATAATGCCAGTTATTTCAGAGGGCTTCTACATGTATTCAGCAGGTTAATATATACCATCAATATAGATTTTTTGCTCTCTTAAATATCACAAAAAAAAGACTAGTTTGTATGTTCTCAACACAGCCATATAGAAAATTACATAGAAAGACATAAACAGCGACTGAAATGCATGCAAACATTGCAGGAAAAATCTAAAATAAAAAGGCTTTTCCCTTCTATTTCTGATATAAGCCACCTGTGCTGATATTTAGGGCAGGCCAGGAACAACTGTCACTTTTACCTATGAATGTGGGTTAATTCTTCATGCGATGTACTTGTGACCTTCAAACTACTGCTTTGAGTGGCTCACAGAGAGCCTCAGTGCAGAATATTCAATGTGCCCTTAGGTTTGTGTTTCTATCAGAACAGCACCTGTCACTAAAGGCAGTCAGATCATGTGCTTATAGCACTTCCTTATGCATATTTTTTAAAGGTAGCTACAGAAATGAATTCAGAAGTAATTTAAAATTAAGTGTAGCATCTTTTATACCTTCCAAAATATCTCTCTGTAAACTACCATTTGTGAATGGCGTTTGAATGAAAAAATATAATCTTTTTTGTTGCAAATATTTGGAGCCTTTACTTAGTCTTAGCAAGGTTTGGGTGGGTTTCTTTTTTTTTGCACTGAATTAACTCAAAATATATACTGTCAGAAAATATCAGAATATTAAATTCATATGCGGATTTACTTGAGGTGGAAGAGGAATTCTCTGTTTTATCTGAGTAACTCAGGGTTTAAATCCATTATCAGTACTAAATGCTACTGTGATTCATTCAATAACTTACTCATTAGACAATCTTCTCTCTCAAAGCAAATCCCAAATAATCTCTTCACATCATATTGCCAAAGGGCCAATCTTAAACAAATCATTTAAGTATAGAATGATCTTTGCTTTCTAAGACAAGATCAGAAAGAAAATACTGATGCCTGTTTGATTCCGAACTTGCTGCATGTGAGACTGGTGATGTCTTTTCTCTTTCATGGTCAGTACATACAAATAGGAGAATCCTCAAGCAAGATGCTACAAGATCCTAGTGCATGGATTCATTGGCCAAAAGATGAAGATCAATTTATACTTCAAAACCCATGAGCTCGGGTTTTTTCAATTTAGGTTTTTTTTTCTTTTTGAATGAAGTGTGTTTGACAGATGCATTAAAAACTTATCTGTAGTTTGGCCCATGCAGTTTTAATTAGCTTTACAAAATAATGAAATTCTCACGTAAAATTCATGTTGTTTTCTGCCTATGAATACTGACCTTTAAGTCCATCCAGTCTTCTATATGCTTAAAAAAAGTATTTATTATTTAATGTATTTTACATTACTTAGTATCTACAGTTGTGTCAACATTACAATCTTGACTGTGAACCACTGATAAATATTGATAAAAAACACAGAAGTTCAATTTTATGGTCCTGCTAGTTTGTCTGTACCATGTTTATTTTGAAAAGAAAGGCAAAAACCCCAAGCAAAGAAACCTTCCACCCTAACCCAACATTCCCACCCCATTAATAAAAAGATGATGGCATTGGATGGGTATTTGCCATCAAAAATTGTTAGTTGCTATCTGCTCTCATGGTTTTTCTATTGATATTTCTAAAATGTGTGGATAAAAAAAAGTTACTTTGATTTTTTTTTTATCCTTGCTGCTTGTTGGCATGCTCAGGGAGTAGCACTTCATGCAGCTCTGCCAGTGCTGCAGTTCTCTATCTGAAAAAAACCTCAACATTGGAATTTTTTATACTGAATCAGGTTTACCTAGAGATGGAGGGAAGGACTCAGGGTATGGGTGAATGAGTGTAGTCCTTCCAGTCACTCTCACCAGAATCCTTGTGAGAATCCTTTACATGCTCCTTGTTATGCAGTCCGGGGCGTGATGTAACTTTGTGCCACCTCTCTCTTCCAGCCATCAGTAGCTACATGAATGCTTTCCAGCACATGCACAAATGAATATACAATAGAAACATTCCAGATGATTATGGATTACCTGACACCTCAGGTGTCAAAAGCAGATGCTGCTGCTGCTTCTGTCATATTTTGAAAAATGGAGAACAGAAATCTCACACCACTAAAGGACAATTGATTCTCTGTCTTCTATTTTCCAGGTATCTTTCTGCAAGAGAACTATTGATTTAGACTTTTTTGGTTTATTTATCAAAAGATTTCTCTTTGCACCATCAATAATATTTTACACTGTGAAATTGAAGGGAACTAATACCAAGGATGAACCAAATCCAATTTCCAACACTTGCCTACATGTGAGCAAAACACTTAGTGCTTGGGAGAATTAAGGTCATCCGTTTGATGATTTCTCTTGCTACATCTTGAGTCACTGATTGAGACCATCTCTGAAAAGGTCATTCGTGGAAGTTTTATCTTAAGCTCTTGTGTCCAAAGAAGACACCAAAGTGTCAGGCATTGATTTTTCTTGCACTGCAACATTACTCCCAGGAGTAAACTATCAAAGAGCCTATTGATAGAAACATGCCACAAGTCTGTGACTACGTAGAGTAGAACTACAGACATTCTCATTTTTTAATCTTACCTGTCCTTAACACATGAGGAAACTGGACAAAATCACCTTAAAGTGACTACCTGAGATGCAATATAGAAACTGAAGACGTGCAATGCTCTTTATGGACCAAGACTCCATCAACTGAATCAAATGCATAGGGCTTGCAATTGGATGCAGTTTCTGTACTTTAGACATGTCTTGGGTGGATACTCCTTGGAGAAGGCTGGGAGAGGAAAAGGAGGAAAAATCAGCATACTACTCCTACGGTTATTATAAAATATTGAAATGCAAAAATAAGTCATACTCTTTCTGAAAGATTTTTGAACAAGTCAAAACTCTTCAGAGATTTGTACTGTTCCTGTATTTGAGCCATGATGACAGCTCTGCCTTGTAGAGAAAGAAAACACATCCACCTGATCTACTCACCCTCCCAAGCCTTATGATTAGCCCTCTGCTGCATTCTAATTTGTTGAAGGAGAGACAGTTTGCCAAGTAAGCAGCTATATCTCCTTATGAAAGTCCTGGTGTGATGTAAGTTATGCAGTGCATATACACAGACACACACAACAGTGAATTTATGCTTTTTGACACCTTAAAGGCTTTTCAGAAGTCATGGCAGCTTAAAAAATGTCTGCTTTCTAGCAGTACATATACCTGTATAACTTTTTGTCATTTTTTTTCCCTTTGTAGTTTTGCTGACTGCTACAGCTTTTATTCCTGAGAGATATCAAAGAATATAGATAACAGAAGTCAAAAGAAGGTAAATTCATAATCACATTCAAATGTAGTGTATAACACACATTTTAAACTATTTTTTATAGATGATTCGCATTTTCTCTTGCGGTATCTTATATTTCTTTAACTTGATAGCCTAACTCTAGATAAGAGTCAAGAAGGAACAAATCAGTGTCTCAGTGGGGAAAAAATAAGTTCAAATGAAACTTTCCTGCTGCTTCTGCAGAAGGAATCTGAGCACATGGATTAATCCATTTTCTCTCTCAATGTAAAATATATCATATAGGAAATCCAAGCAGGATGGATTAATCCATACTTTTTCTCTCAATGTCTTGTATATTTTAAATTTATTTATGGGTATTACAGGATGAGGGGGGAACATTGTCACTAGATGATGACAGGATAGGTTCCTAGCATGGATTACTGTTAAAGACCTTCCCTTATTGAAAGGGAGAACCTGCAAGCTGAGCACATATGAGAAAATTGCTGTCACTAATGCTAAATGCTGAATCCTTCCTCATTTGTTTCCCATAGTACTTTACCACATTTTGTGTGACCTCCAGAATGATCTTTTGAAAGCCAGGTTTGTACCCCCCGGGTCTCCTTGTGAATGATGCACTTTGGAAAAGGGAGCCCTTTCCAAGCAGGATTTCTACATTTTGCCATTTTTAATACATCAGTCAGTCACAGCAAACAGTCAATCTCCCCTGCTAGCAGTCCTGGTGGGTAAGGCAGGGATTTTCAGTGTCAGGTCAAAAACCCTCTCCAGCTCACACGTATTAATGTTGCTCTCAGCAGGAGCAGCCCACACACCTCAGGCTAACATTCCCTTCTGCTGACACCCGGCCTGAGTTCAGGGTCATTAATTCAGCCCATGGTGTTCATCTAAAGCCAGCTTGACAACCTGGTTACAGGGACAAGTCCTTCATGGAGGTCAGGGCTATCCACTGGGGAGAGAGACTGAGGCTTATAAATTAATCTCTCTTCAGCACCTGTTGGTCAGAAAGAAAAACACACAGAATGATGCAGGCAAGAGTGTGATCTACATATCGACAATTCTATTGAGTTGCAGTTATTATGATCAATCCTACCTGGGAACCTTGTGGACAGTGCTCTTCTGACCAAACTGGATCTGCTCTGCATTACCATTTTAATAATTTTTTGAGCCATCAGTGCAGAAAATTTTGTGAAGAGGGAGAAAACTTCATCCTTACCACTTTCCAAATATGAAGGGAGAAATTAAATACAACTTTGACTGAATTGTTTTAGTAGCACTTGCTAGAGTTAATTTAGCTCCAGTAAAAATATAAACAAGACAATCACCCTTTACCTGTTTATCTGGATTAATTTTGAATTGTTTCTAAAGGTAATATATCAACATATTCTAAAAGAAAACAAAGTTTAAAGTAGAAAGGAGGATTTTCCTTTAAAAAGAATTAGATTTCCTTTTCTTTTTTCTTTTTCCCTTTTGTTTTTGTGTAAAGAGACATAAGTCCCTAAGCATCTGTAAAACAAAAGAGAGAGGAAACATCAAGGGATTTATAGTTTGCTACCTACAAGTTTGAGATCTATTCCTTTGAACATATTTCATTACATTCCCTGTAGGATTTATTTGATATTTCCTAGGCCTTTAGGGATGGTAGGGTTGAAAGGAAGTTGGACAACAGCATGAAGCCAGCAGGGCAGGAGACATGAGCTGTTTTGCTGAGTTCAAAATAGGATCTGAGATTGTCTGAAAAAAAATACCGTTTTTTTATTACCAAAGGCAGATTTAAAAGGCTATTTTGCAATGGAGAAGGAGAAAAAGTGCATCAGCATATTCTGCCATTAAAAAGTTTGTATAAAGGCTATTTACTGTGGCAGATATATTCCAAGCAGATTTATAACTATGCTGCAGTGTTTTCCAGTATGGGCAAAACATCAAAGAATTATGAATTCTTTTGAATACTTACTCTTTTTCAAATTTGTTAAATACATGACTGGATAGGTCATCATGGTTGTACTATGATTTCTCTAAAATTGTAAAAATTATCTTCATTTTGGTGAATTCAGATTCCATTACCTCTTAGATGAGGAACCAGGCTGTTAATAAATACATACAGTGGGCCCATCCTTACAAACTCTAGCTGTAGTTCAGTAAATTTCCGCTATCTCACCATGTTCTACTTGCTCAGCTATTCTAGGACACCATATAAACAATAGGATTTAATTTCATCAGCTACAGCTTTTCTATTTTGGGACAGAAGGGAAGAATAAACTTAGAAATTCTGTCCTCAGTGATTAGATTCTAAGAATAATTCACCACCTAAGAGTTACAATGAAAACAGTGAAGGAAAAGAGAAAATTTGACCCAGTACCTTCAAAGCTCTGGAATAAACAGTTGTCTGGCAGCTTTTATTACATTCTTGTGATGCAACTGTTTACTAATGTTTTTATTTCACTGATGACAAAGCAGGCTCTGGAAGGAGATATGAATCCCATAAAACCCCACAAGAGAATCAGGAACAGATCCGGAATTATCTTCAGTCAGATAATAATAGCTTTTACATACACTTGAGCTCTTACCTTCTATTGCTTTTATTTAAAGAAACCAACATTTTGAATCAGTACGTCCTTGGTATGTAAAACTCTTCAAAGCTGATGAATAATTTGGTTACAAATTTGTCGGTGCAACACATCCATATCCCCCTCTTTTAGGTTTTTTTTTGGTTTCAAACTTAATGTGCGTCCATCTGTCAGTGTCCTGTGTGCTCTGAAGTCTGCACAGCACATTCTACGCTTTTATGCAAGCTATAATCCCATGATATTGTAAAAAGAAAATAGAAGTATCATTTCAAGACACAGCTCATTGAACCCATTTTAATTAAAACTTTTTGAAATAGATTTTATAAACTTCCTAAACTTAGCTGCAGATTAGTTGCCTGTTTATCGGGTGAATGCACTAGGCACATTTTAGTTTGCATACTTAGAGATTACAGCCCTATTTTGTCCTGAAGGTATTTTATTTGATGAGGTCCATTTTAAGCAGCCTAATTCATGAATTAGCTCCCAATGTAGGGCATAAACCCAATCTAATTTGAGGGACCCACATAATTTATTCTGCATGGTGAATTCTCCCAAGGAAGCAGCGGAGCAGAAATACATTTCACCAGTAAAAAGAAAGCCATGAATTTAGAATGGCAAAAAACCCAAACCACAACAACAAAAACAACAAAGAAACAGAAAAAAACCCCTCAACAACTAACTAGTACACAATTCTTAGCACAAAATATTTAATCCAAAAAACATATGCATAATGATGATTTAATTTTTTTTTCAAGGACACCTTAGAAGTGAATAATATCCAGACAGGGTAACATTACTGTAAATCAATAACATAATTTCTAAGACTTTTCTGTAATATATAGACAAGGAGGAATTTTTGAAACAGCATTAATCCAAGACATTCCAATCTGGATATACAGGTAATTCCTCACCCTTTCTGCCAAGCAGGGCTAACCAAAATTCATGTGCCATCTGATTGTTACAGCCTCTTCAGCTGGACTTGTTCCCTGCTGAGTTCAAATCCAATAAATGCAGATGCATAATTGTACATCAGTTCTCTGATTTACTTATTTTGCAATTCATCTATGGCCTGCAGTATCTTTCAAAAGCCCTTAAGACAAAATGGTCTGAATCTGAGTGTTAAAGCTTAGAGTTCCAGGCAATCTCTCCTCTCTTTTTGAAACTTTTCTGAATTTGACGTAGAAAACAGCCTGCTGAGAAAGATCAAAATGAAAGTATTGCAAGAAGCAAATCACTCTACTCATTTATGTGCATTTGAATATTTAACAGTGCTATGCTTTCAAATCTTGCCATCATGGATAGGTGCAACACTTTTCATTTGTATATAAAAATATGTTAAGCTCTTGTAGATTTGGTAACGCTTGATACAGTGGATGATGACATCTCCTTTACTATTTTTTTTTTTTAATTCTTTTTAGGGTAAGCTCCATGTGCAGGATCTGCCAAATTGGGTTGGATTCAGGTACCCATCTAGACTGGAGAGCCTGCAGAAGTCAATACACAAGGATAGAGCTGATGAACAAAGCAAGGGCACAATGATTCTCGCTTGAACTGTCCTTAAAGATTTTGCCAATTAGAAGTTTGTGAATTGGTTGTTCCATGCAGACTACAATGTTCAAGAGCTGTGCTTGAGCATGTTTCTTTATGAATCCTTTCAGAGACCCTTTATCCTTTAGAAATATGTGGAAATTATTGTCGTGGAATGAGGAAGAAAATTGTGTGGGTTTTTTTTAACTTTAGTTTATTCTGAAAAGGCTTGTTATTTCAATAAGTATTGTCTACCTCTTGAACATTGAGAAGTACAGAAAAATCATTATCTAGTACACTTTAGTCTTTTCCAAACATATTGCTTTTAACCCATCAGTTTTATTGCTTCAAAGACCATTCTGTATCCTTCTCTGAACATTTCCTACTTCTATTTCTTTCTTTATTTTGAGGGACCAGAGCTGACTCTACAACCATGATAAGTGTATTTTCATCTTCATTCACAAAGATTTTAATATCTTTTTCCTGAGAGGTGATAACTAATTTGGGACTCATCACTGTGTTTCCATGTAGAGCTGAAATGTTTTCTCCTGTGAACTTTACTTTGCATTAACTGTCTTCGAGTTCCAGCTGCCATTTTATTGCCTAACCTCTCAGCAACATGGCAGATTTTTGCACCTCTTTGAGGTTAATATTCAGTGACCAGACTAAATACATTTATTTCAATGAATTCTGTCCCCTCACTTGTAATCTGTTCTCTGCAATAATTAGCTATAGCCTACATGTCAGAGAACGTATAAAGATCATTAGGGAAACTTGCTTGGAACTGTCTTTCTTTGTGAAAATTGCTACATATTCTTTAGCATGTTATTAATTTATAAAAGTGTCAACTGCACGAATTTGGGCTATACTGCAAATTCATGGAAAACTGTTGTACTTTTCAGTATTAGATCGACATCTTCTAGTTCTTGCAATTAATATAACCACAGACGTGGTTAAAGTAAGACCACCAACCACCACTGAAGAACCCCCAGACTCATTTCTGGGGCCTTCCACCAGAGGACTGGGTGTGATCCACAGTGTTAAAACTCCCCCCTACAACAGGTAGTGGGGCATTCCCACCTGAACCTGAACATACATTAACCTCTTTAACTCTTTGTTTGGCAAGCTTACCCCACCCTCGATGGATCAAGACTTACAACCATCACTTAGACCAACAGACATCTAAACTGCAACAATCAGGTCTCATCAGGGGATCTGCAGATGGTGATAATTTTCCGCTCTCTACTCCCATCCCCTTTCTTTCTTTCTTTCTTTTCTTTCTTTCTTTCTTTTCTTTCTTTCTTTTCTTTCTTTTCTTTCTTTCTTTTCTTTCTTTCTTTCTTTTCTTTCTTTTCTTTCTTTCTTTTCTTTCTTTCTTTCTTTCTCTCCTTCTCTCCTTCTCTTCTTCTCTCTTTCTCCCTCTCTTTCTCTCTTTCCCTTACCTATTTCTTTAGGTAATATTTCCATACTTTTATGTTGTCATATTGCTGTAGATAATAACCCAAATGGTTATACCTGCTTTCTACTACAACCAACTTGTTCTAAAATATTTATATTTATATTTATATTCACTGATAATTCCGTGTCATTTCACTCTAATCCACCCCAAGGGATCTATTAACAAGAGCCCCAGTTACCCTTGCCTTTAGGGGCGGTTTGTAACACCTTCTTAGAGAAGTCAACTACCAGAACCTGTGACGAGACCATTGCAAGTTCATTAAACAGCTGAGGGGTGATTGTGTTAAAATACACACTGAAATTGTAAGTAGCATCAGGGTCCAAGGACAAAGAGTTAACCATTATTGCATCATGCTTGGCTCTGAGTAACTGGACGAGGAACAAGGCAACAAGTATTACCTAAAGAATTAGATAAATCCCACAGTATAGCAAGTCACAATTTGGTTTGCTGCTGTGAGAGAGAGACAATCACAGAGCTGGGGGTTTATTTTAAAATATGATGGAATTAATCATATTACAACTTCCAAGGGAGATCCTTTTTTTAATAAGATAAGGTTCAGAATATTTCAGAGCAACTGCTATTCAATAATTGCTAAGTACTCAGCCCTTCATACCACAAAACACTGTCTCAGACTTTTTTACCTATTATTAGTGCATAGACAAAAAAGAAATTAAGATTATGGAAAGTACTGAGTTTCTGGTTGTGCAATAATATGTTAACACATCCAAAATCAATGGATATTCTGAAAGTACTGATGTGAAATATAAATTTTAGGTTTAAAACCTTAAGAAATTAAGAACTCATGTCTTAATTGAGAAAAAAAAAAATAATTACTTCCTCCTACCCTCCCAGTGCACTCAGTGAAATAAGTTGGAATACTCCCACATATTTTTTGCAGCAATTGGTTCTTCTGTCTGGTGTCAAAATATAAGCCAAAACCTGCAAATTTTGCTCAAACTGAACAGGGAAGAAAAGCTTAATTTTATCACATCTGAAACATAATATTTTAAGCAAGTTCGAGCATAAGCAAAGGAGTGGGAAACTTATAGCTTTTGCATATTTCTTGTTGATTGAAGTGTTGCTAGAGTTTAATAATCCTAATTATTTTAGTGTCTTCTTGGTTGAAAACCTAGGCTATATATATATATATATACATATATATATATGTATGCATATATATGTCTGCAAACTGCTCACTGCATTAAAAACAAACACATAAAACCAAACAAATAAACAAACAAAAGAAACCCACCAAAAAGCTACAAACCCCATATGGAAAAGGAGCAATTGGAGCACCTAAAATCTACCCACATTTCTTTATAGTGAACTTTGCATAATCCTGGACAGTAGACAGTGGACTGGATAGACTGTCTACTGGACAGTAGACAGTGTGGATTTAAACCTCCTTGAACAAAGACAAGGGAATTAATATTATAATGCAACCATTGGTTGGTGCTCTGAGATTTTAATTTCTGGGGAAGCACAGGACCACTGCTACAATCTCCAGCATAATGAAAAACATGAAGTTCACATCATCATTTTCACAATTTCCTCTTTGTTGCAGACAGATACAATTTAATAAAAATGTTGTGCATTGGGCCAGATGGAGATCTTGTTTGAAAAAAGTGGGAGCAAAATCATTACAATAGTTTGTTGCTGTTCAGCAATTAAAACATTATTTGTTCACCACTAAATATGGTATAACAAAAGACCACAGTTAATTGTCTCCCAGCTGTGGGATTAACACTAAACAGAGAAAGATTTGCAAGGAGAATTCCAAAAAATCTTGAACAGAAAGGAAAATACATTAAAATACAAACATGATTTCACATATTTCTCAAATCACAGATGCACAGATGCTGTTTGTATCAGGTGAGCTTTCTGTTGTAAAGGTTCATTTTGCAGTTTCACAGCTCAGAAAAACGAAGGACTAAGGTGGATTAAGTGTCACTGGAATATTGAACTTTTAGTAAAGGATAAACTCAGAAACAGCGTGTTTCTGCTCCTGACTTGCAGGTTCAAAAGCAAATATTACAAGCAAAAACCTGGTCCTTGCCCATGGACATTTAGCAGAAGGCTGGGGTAGGGTCTACACATCTGGCCAAGTCCCCTCCTTGCCTCACCAGATGAAGTGGCTCAGAGCAGGGTGATAAATTGTGACAGATGCACTTGACAGTGGCTCTTTATGCAACTAAAATCACTCATTTGTGACCCACATGCACTGCCAGGGGCTGGAACTTCTGCTGGCAGTGCCACGCTTTGCCCATCCCTGATGTCCAGGGGTTGATGCTGCTCCACTGCTGTACTCTCACCATGCTAGCTCTGGCCAATGAGCCACTGTGGCCCCGGCAATCCTGACGGGCAGTGCAGGGGAAAGAGGTTGGTGCCACTGGAACAGAAAGGGCATTGTTTATGGCTTGATGCAAAAAAGCAATAAAGCAATGGAAAATATGGTCTAAAGGAAGTTTGGTTAGAACCTTAACCGGCCGAGGGAAACAAAAGAATCCTTCTCAGCTGCTGCCACTGGGGATTTTTTAATCATAATCACAATTCACAATTTACAGTTCAAAATAAAATCCTCTAAAGTCTTTTTTCTTGAAACAGGGAGACACATTTTAAGTATCTGATAGAATTTCTGGGAAAGAAAAGAAATTCCATAGAGTAATTACTGGTTATTAATTCTGCAGCAGATTAGTATACTGGAAAAGAAATGCTGCATCTTGGTTCGTAACAATAATATACAGTTCATAATAGGATGAAATCACAGAAGAAATTGTAGTATTCAGTAAAAAGTGAGCTGAGGTGGGCACGTGCTGACTTCTCCAATCTGAACCGTAGGCAAAGAAAATGAGTTTTATAATAATTAGACAGACTAAGAAAGAATTAAATATTAAGTTATCTAAAAGGGAGCAGAAACAGGTTTCTGATTTTTTGTTTAATTTTTGGGGTTAGAGATTTTTCCTTTGAAAGCAAATGAGTGTTTCTGTGGTTTATACCTATTTTAAATTCTAAGTTTTCTGAACTCCATGTGCATCTCCCTGTACTGAATTGAATATTGTAGGCACTTAATTCACATGGTATGGTGTTAAGCTCAGCCAAAACCATGAAAATGCCATGGTGCCATTTAGTGAAAATTTATCTTTCACTGGGAATAGTTGAATTACAACTGAAATGAGATTGGAAATAATCTTTTCTTCTATAAACCTTGCACCTGGACGACAATACATCTGTTTAATATCTTGCCATTTCTATCATTCTATGTTGTACCTGGAACTGTTCTGGCAATAGTCACATGGGGCTTTTCTCCTATTTCTTTTGTCAAGTTAGCCTAATTATTATGCATATCTGTCACTTAATTATTCCTATGACTATTTTTCCAATTCCATAAATATATGGATCATGCTTAGTCTACCTCATGCTTGAATACATTTAAGAGCAAGACAAATTAAATTCTAGTTAATTTGAGACTAAGAGGAAGATGCCATTTTTCTTTAGCAAGCTACTTTATCCACTGTTCCTAAACATTTTCAGGTTGTGTGTTATCATTATTTTAGTGATGAAGCAGTAGCTAATTTAGGGGAATTTAAAAAATTCCATGAAAAGGAATGTATAAAAAGAAGGGTTGGGTTGGGTGCTTTTCCTCAAGTTTTCAGACAAAAAATACTGTTATATTTTATTTCAATACATAATTCTCTGTTAATTAGCATGGCATATAAATTATTATTGTGATCATACTATACTGGTATTGTAAATAAATATAAAATCTTTAGACAACTAATTATTTTCTCATTTCCATTGGCAATCAGCAACTCTACATCAACATACAAATTAGTGAATATGAATGATTGCATCTGCTGCACCTCAAGGGGGAATACTCCAGTATTCTTGAGTGAGCATTTATTTCCTTCCAGTTTTCACTGTCTTCTTTATTTGATCTTCTTTCTCTAAGATGTCTTTAGTGAAAGAAACATATCTGAGTTCCAAGGGTTTATCAAAAGACCAGATGCAGTTTATTTTCAGAGACTTCAGTGATCCCTGCACGGAACCTAAAGTATGGGCCAATGTCAACAGCAATTTCTTAACTGTTGGTTACTAGGAATACATGTGAAGCAAATCAGCTGAATTGTGAATTGGAGCAATTTCATCATCTCTCCATGAGGAGTACTATTCTATGTTTATTGAAATACACCCTAGAACCAGAAAATTAATTATGCCAGCTCTGAATACAAATTATTAAGTCAGTTAATTTTAAAAGAAACTTTAAGAAAAATGCCATTTTAGAAGAAGGAAAATGTGCAGAAATATTTTCAGGAATTAATGTTTTTATCAAATATATAATTTATTATCAATATTGTACAATTCTTTTTTCCTCACTCTTAGTCAAACATATTTTCCTTACAATAAATGTAAGTTATGTGTTTTAGAACTTAGCTTAATTTCAGACATATTTTTAAGACAAAGCACTTTTCTGGTTCAAGTACTCTACTTATTATCATTGGTAGTTCAGTGCAGGCACTTGGCTATAACTCCAGGGGTATAACTCCAGGGTGCCTCATCAGCCTTGACATTGCAACTCCTTACTGTACTGTAGGGGTTTGTGCTCCGGTCCATATAGGAAAGCCACACTAACAGCACCAGAGTGGATATTAGAAAGGTATGATGTTGTCTGGTAGCTTTCTAAAAATGGTTCCTTTTATATTTAGGGCAACTGTTGCCAATATCTTACCTTTTCAAGAGCCAAAACACATTATTTTTTCCAAGTCTAGGGTGCTAACCCAGAAGCTGTCTCTTAGATAAGGTACACACACATGCATATTTACATATATCCCAGCTAATTGTGATTGATAAAGTTTCTTGAAAACTTGAAAGGATGGCCAAGATATTAACCCCTTTGACTGCAAGAAAGTGCCAAATTTTAATTGAAGTAATTAATTTTTCATCTTCTTAAAATGTCCTTGAAATTTCAGCTAGTGAAATATTAAGGACCCCCGGTG